>JAEVFF010000179.1:206564-269602 GCA_018901945.1 Pugionium dolabratum | reverse complement strand
GTCTATTTACTAGATTTTCATTTGACATTAAATTTGGAATTTTTGAGCGTAACCAACATTTTCAAGAGAAATATTAAACAATAAATTGAAAAAAAATCCAAATATAATATTTTAATTATATTTTTAATTTATTAATGATAAATAAAATATTTTCATAAATTTGATATATAGAGATATTGATTGTTTACACAAAATTGAAAGCAGAAGAAGCTAATAAGGATTATATTATTTTTTAAAGTTATTACCAAAATATATATCACTAGCATGGCAATATATTCAACTTTATATTTTTGAAGTCAAATAAAAATTAAATTTATTACCAAAAGTAAAAAAAAAATCTTGAAGTTTTTAGGCACATATTCTTGAAGTTGTTAGGCACATATTATGGGTATATAATAAATATGTTTTGACTTTATTTTACAAAATTTTATCTATAAATACATCTTCAATAATTTAATTTTATTCATCTTTCTACTTAAATAAAATTTTTGATGGAAGGACAAAACGACAACACAAAGCGTAATCCTTGTGCTGTTTGCATCACAAAAAACAAAAAATACAGCAAATATAGCGAATTTGCTCGATATTTTCCATTAGAATTGTATATTTTGCAAACTAATTTCTTTACCTAAGTTGTTAATGATAATCATGATTTAGTGAAAAAATCATTTTTTGTATTAAAGTGCAAATGAACTGTTTTGTACATCAAATATTATAAGAATGATGAAACTAGCTTCTCATGAACACAAACCTATGTTGGCAGTTTCCATACTCAAGGAAGGTGATGCATGGACTAATGATCCAGAAAAAGGTGGTTTTGGATTGCTACGAAAGCTCATATAGGAGATTCATTTACACAAATGCTATCTCCACGAGTTGAAAGAGAAGATTAAAGTTGAAAAAGAAAAAAACCAATTAGATTTACCTTCAAATATGTGATGTAGTTTATCCTATATATCATTTATGTATTTTTCTTTACTGAATAATATTATCAAAACTGGAATTTTCGAGCGTAACTGATGTTTTCGATTCCGGAATGGCTACTTTTTCTTTCCTTCGGTAATGATTATTTTAAGAATTGATGAATTGTTTAGATAAAAAAACATCGGTTTACTTTTTTCGTATCGTGTTTACACTTCGTTGAATCTGACCTTT
Source organism: Pugionium dolabratum (assembly GCA_018901945.1). Classification (NCBI taxonomy): domain Eukaryota; kingdom Viridiplantae; phylum Streptophyta; class Magnoliopsida; order Brassicales; family Brassicaceae; genus Pugionium; species Pugionium dolabratum. The sequence continues at coordinate 268,447 of JAEVFF010000179.1, read as the reverse complement.
AGATAATTTTAAAATCTTTCGTCCTGTCTATTTACTAGATCGTCATTTGACATTAAATTTGGAATTTTTTAGCGTAACCAACATTTTCATGAGAAAAATTAAACCATAAATTGAAAAAGAATCCAAATATAATATTTTAATTATATTTTTAATTTATTTATGATAAATAAAATATTTTCATGAATTTGATATATAGAGATGTTGATTGTTTACACAAAATTGAAAGCAGAAGATGCAAATAAGGATTATATTATTTTTTAAAGTTATTACCAAAATATATATCACTAGCATGGCAATATATTCAACTTTATATTTTTGAAGTCAAATAAAAATTAAATTTATTACCAAAAGTAAAAAAAATCTTGAAGTTTTTAGGCACATATTATGGATATATAATAAATATATTTTGACTTTATTTTAAAGAATTTTATCTATAAATACATCTTCAATAATTTAATTTTATTAATCTTTCTACTTAAACAAACTTTTTGATGGAAGGACAAAACGACAACACAAAGCGTAATATTTGTGCTGTTTGCATTACAAAAAACAAAAAATGCAGCAAATATTGCGAATTTGCTCGATATTTTCCATTAGAATTGTATATTTTGCAAACTAATTTCTTTACCTAAGTTGTTAATGATAATCATGATTTACTGAAAAAATCATTTTTTGAATTAACAGGCAAGAGGAATTCGAAAGTGCAAATGAACTCTTTGGTACATCAAATATTATAAGAATGATGAAACTTGCTTCTCATGAACACAAACCTATGTTGGCAGTTTCCATACTCAAGGAAGGTGATGCATGGACTAATGATCCAGAAAGAGGTGGTTTTGGATTGCTACGAAAGCTCATGTGGGAGATTCATTTACACAAATGCTATCTCCACGAGTTGAAAGAGAAGATTAAAGTTGAAAAAGAAAAAAACCAATTAGATTTACCTTCAAATATGTGATGTAGTTTATCCTATATATCACTTATGTATTTTTCTTTACCGAATAATATTATCAAAACTGGAATTTTCGAGCGTAACTGATGTTTTCGATTCCGGAATGGCTACTTTTTTCTCTCCTTCGGTAATGATTATTTTAAGAATTGATGAATTTTTTAGAGAAAAAAACATCGGTTTTGCTTTTTTCGGATCGTGTTTACACTTCGTTGAATCTGACCTTTAGATAATTTAAAAATCTTTAGTCGTGTCTATTTACTAGATTTTCATTAGACATTAAATTTGGAATTTTTTAGCGTAACCAACATTTTCAAGAGAAAAATTAAACCATAAATTGAAAAAGAATCCAAATATAATATTTTAATTATATTTTTAATTTATTTATGATAAATGAAATATTTTCATGAATTTGATAAATAGAGATATTGATTGTTTACACAAAATTGAAAGCAGAAGAAGCTAATAAGGATTATATTATTTTTTAAAGTTATTACCAAAATATATATCACTAGCATGGCAATATATTCAACTTTATATTTTTGAAGTCAAATAAAATTTAAATTTATTACCAAAAGTAAAAAAAAAATCTTGAAGTTTTTAGGCACATATTATGGGTATATAATAAATATATTTTGACTTTATTTTACAGAATTTTATCTATAAATACATCTTCAATAATTTAATTTTATTCATCTTTCTACTTAAACAAAATTTTGATGGAAGGACAAAACGACAACACAAAGCGTAATCCTTGTGCTGTTTGCATCACAAAAAACAAAAAATGCAGCAAATATTGCGAATTTGCTCGATATTTTCCATTAGAATTGTATATTTTGCAAACTAATTTCTTTACCTAAGTTGTTAATGATAATCATGATTTACTGAAAAAATCATTTTTTGAATTAACAGGCAAGAGGAATTCGAAAGTGCAAATGAACTGTTTGGTACATCAAATATTATAAGAATGATGAAACTTGCTTCTCATGAACACAAACCTATGTCGGCAGTTTCCATACTCAAGGAAGGTGATGCATGGACTAATGATCCAGAAAGAGGTGGTTTTGGATTGCTACGAAAGCTCATGTGGGAGATTCATTTACACAAATGCTATCTCCACGAGTTGAAAGAGAAGATTAAAGTTGAAAAGGAAAAAAACCAATTAGATTTACCTTCAAATATGTGATGTAGTTTATCCTATATATCATTTATGTATTTTTCTTTACCGAATAATATTATCAAAACTGGAATTTTCGAGCGTAACTGATGTTTTCGATTCCGGAATGGCTACTTTTTCTCTCCTTCGGTAATGATTATTTTAAGAATTGATAATTTTTTAGAGAAAAAAACATCGGTTTACTTTTTTTGGATCGTGTTTACACTTCGTTGAATCTGACCTTTAGATAATTTTAAAATCTTTAGTCCTGTCTATTTACTAGATTTTCATTTGACATTACATTTGGAATTTTTTAGCGTAACCAACATTTTCATGAGAAAAATTAAACCATAAATTAAAAAAGAATCCAAATATAATATTTTAATTATATTTTTAATTTATTTATGATAAATAAAATATTTTCATGAATTTGATATATAGAGATATTGATTGTTTACACAAAATTGAAAGCAGAAGAAGCTAATAAGGATTATATTATTTTTTAAAGTTATTACCAAAATATATATCACTAGCATGGCAATATATTCAACTTTATATTTTTGAACTCAAATAAAAATTAAATTTATTACCAAAAGTAAAAAAAAATCTTGAAGTTTTTAGGCACATATTATGGGTATATAATAAATATTATTTTGACTTTATTTTACAGAATTTTATATATAAATACATCTTCAATAATTTAATTTTATTCATCTTTCTACTTAAACAAAATTTTTGATGGAAGGACAAAACGACAACACAAAGCGTAATCCTTGTGCTGTTTGCATCACAAAAAACAAAAAATGCAGCAAATATTGCGAATTTGCTCGATATTATCCATTAGAATTGTATATTTTGCAAACTAATTTCTTTACCTAAGTTGTTAATGATAATCATGATTTACTGAAAAAATCATTTTTTGAATTAACAGGCAAGAGGAATTCGAAAGTGCAAATGAACTGTTTGGTACATCAAATATTATAAGAATGATGAAACTTGCTTCTCATGAACACAAACCTATGTTGGCAGTTTCCATACTCAAGGAAGGTGATGCATGGACTAATGATCCAGTAAAAGGTGGTTTTGGATTGCTACGAAAGCTCATATAGGAGATTCATTTACACAAATGCTATCTCCACGAGTTGAAAGAGAAGATTAAAGTTGAAAAAGAAAAAAACCAATTAGATTTACCTTCAAATATGTGATGTAGTTTATCCTATATATCATTTATGTATTTTTCTTTACTGAATAATATTATCAAAACTGGAATTTTCGAGCGTAACTGATGTTTTCGATTCCGGAATGGCTACTTTTTCTTTCCTTCGGTAATGATTATTTTAAGAATTGATGAATTGTTTAGATAAAAAACATCGGTTTACTTTTTTCGTATCGTGTTTACACTTCGTTGAATTTGACCTTTAGATAATTTTAAAATCTTTCTTCCTGTCTATTTACTAGATCGTCATTTGACATTAAATTTGGAATTTTTTAGCGTAACCAACATTTTCATGAGAAAAATTAAACCATAAATTGAAAAAGAATCCAAATATAATATTTTAATTATATTTTTAATTTATTTATGATAAATAAAATATTTTCATAAATTTGATATATAGAGATGTTGATTGTTTACACAAAATTGAAAGCAGAAGATGCAAATAAGGATTATATTATTTTTTAAAGTTATTACCAAAATATATATCACTAGCATGGCAATATATTCAACTTTATATTTTTGAAGTCAAATAAAAATTAAATTTATTACCAAAAGTAAAAAAAATCTTGAAGTTTTTAGGCACATATTATGGATATATAATAAATATATTTTGACTTTATTTTAAAGAATTTTATCTATAAATACATCTTCAATAATTTAATTTTATTAATCTTTCTACTTAAACAAACTTTTTGATGGAAGGACAAAACGACAACACAAAGCGTAATATTTGTGCTGTTTGCATTACAAAAAACAAAAAATGCAGCAAATATTGCGAATTTGCTCGATATTTTCCATTAGAATTGTATATTTTGCAAACTAATTTCTTTACCTAAGTTGTTAATGATAATCATGATTTACTGAAAAAATCATTTTTTGAATTAACAGGCAAGAGGAATTCGAAAGTGCAAATGAACTGTTTGGTACATCAAATATTATAAGAATGATGAAACTTGCTTCTCATGAACACAAACCTATGTTGGCAGTTTCCATACTCAAGGAAGGTGATGCATGGACTAATGATCCAGAAAGAGGTGGTTTTGGATTGCTACGAAAGATCATGTGGGAGATTCATTTACACAAATGCTATCTCGACGAGTTGAAAGAGAAGATGAAAGTTGAAAAAGAAAAAAACCAATTAGATTTACCTTCAAATATGTGATGTAGTTTATCCTATATATCATTTATGTATATTTCTTTACCGAATAATATTATCAAAACTGGAATTTTCGAGCGTAACTCATGTTTTCGATTCTGGAATGGCTACTTTTTCTCTCCTTCGGTAATGATTATTTTAAGAATTGATGAATTTTTTAGAGAAAAAAACATCGGTTTACTTTTTTCGGATCGTGTTTACACTTCGTTGAATCTGACCTTTAGATAATTTTAAAATCTTTAGTCTGTCTATTTACTAGATTTTCATTTGACATTAAATTTGGAATTTTTGTAGCGTAACCAACATTTTCATGAGAAAAATTAAACCATAAATTGAAAAAGAATCCAAATATAATATTTTAATTATATTTTTAATTTATTTATGATAAATAAAATATTTTCATGAATTTGATATATAGAGATATTGATTGTTTACACAAAATTGAACGCAGAAGAAGCTAATAAGGATTATATTATTTTTTAAAGTTATTACCAAAATATATATCACTAGCATGGCAATATATTCAACTTTATATTTTTGAAGTCAAATAAAAATTAAATTTATTACCAAAAGTAAAAAAAAATCTTGAAGTTTTTAGGCACATATTATGGGTATATAATAAATATATTTTGACTTTATTTTACAGAATTTTATCTATAAATACATCTTCAATAATTTAATTTTATTCATCTTTCTACTTAAACAAAATTTTTGATGGAAGGACAAAACGACAACACAAAGCGTAATCCTTGTGCTGTTTGCATCACAAAAAAACAAAAAATGCAGCAAATATTGCGAATTTGCTCGATATTTTCCATTAGAATTGTATATTTTGCAAACTAATTTTTTTACCTAAGTTGTTAATGATAATCATGATTTACTGAAAAAATCATTTTTTGAATTAACAGGCAAGAGGAATTCGAAAGTGCAAATGAACTGTTTGGTACATCAAATATTATAAGAATGATGAAACTTGCTTCTCATGAACACAAACCTATGTTGGCAGTTTCCATACTCAAGGAAGGTGATGCATGGACTAATGATCCAGAAAGAGGTGGTTTTGGATTGCTACGAAAGCTCATGTGGGAGGATTCATTTACACAAATGCTATCTCCACGAGTTGAAAGAGAAGATTAAAGTTGAAAAAGAAAAAAAACAATTAGATTTACCTTCAAATATGTGATGTAGTTTATCCTATATATCATTTATGTATTTTTCTTTACCGAATAATATTATCAAAACTGGAATTTTCGAGCGTAACTGATGTTTTCGATTCCGGAATGGCTACTTTTTCTCTCCTTCGGTAATGATTATTTTAAGAATTGATGAATTTTTTAGAGAAAAAAACATCGGTTTACTTTTTTTGGATCGTGTTTACACTTCGTTGAATCTGACCTTTAGATAATTTTAAAATCTTTAGTCCTGTCTATTTACTAGATTTTCATTTGACATTAAATTTGGAATTTTTTAGCGTAACCAACATTTTCATGAGAAAAATTAAACCATAAATTGAAAAAGAATCCAAATATAATATTTTAATTATATTTTTAATTTATTTATGATAAATAAAATATTTTCATGAATTTGATATATAGAGATATTGATTGTTTACACAAAATTGAAAGCAGAAGAAGCTAATAAGGATTATATTATTTTTTAAAGTTATTACCAAAATATATATCACTAGCATGGCAATATATTCAACTTTATATTTTTGAAGTCAAATAAAAATTAAATTTATTACCAAAAGTAAAAAAAAAATCTTGAAGTTTTTAGGCACATATTATGGGTATATAATAAATATGTTTTGACTTTATTTTACAGAATTTTATCTATAAATACATCTTCAATATATTAATTTTATTCATCTTTCTACTTAAACAAAATTTTTGATGGAAGGACAAAACGACAACACAAAGCGTAATCCTTGTGCTGTTTGCATCACAAAAAAACAAAAAATGCAGCAAATATTGCGAATTTGCTCGATATTTTCCATTAGAATTGTATATTTTGCAAACTAATTTTTTTACCTAAGTTGTTAATGATAATCATGATTTACTGAAAAAATCATTTTTTGAATTAACAGGCAAGAGGAATTCGAAAGTGCAAATGAACCGTTTGGTACATCAAATATTATAAGAATGATGAAACTTGCTTCTCATGAACACAAACCTATGTTGGCAGTTTCCATACTAAAGGAAGGTGATGCATGGACCAATGATCCCGAACGAGGTGGTTTTGGATTGCTACGAAAGCTCATGTGGGAGATTCATTTACACAAATGCTATCTCCATGACTTGAAAGAGAAGATTAAAATTGAAAAAGAAAAAAGACAATTAGATTTACTTTCAAATATGTGATGTAGTTTATCTTATATATCATTTATGTATCTTTCTTTATCAAATAGTATTTGACTAAAATATTAAATTTTATCAAAAATTGGAATTTTCGAGCGTAACCGATGTTACCGATTCCGGAATGGCTACTTTTTCTCTCCTTCGGTAATGATCATTTTAAGAATTGATGAATTTTTTAGAGAGAAAAACATCGGTTTACTTTTTTTGGTTCGTATTTACACTTTGTTAAATCTGACCTTTAGATATTTTTAAAATCTTTACTCCTATTTATTTACTAGATCTTCATTTGACATTAAATTTGGAATTTTTTAGCGTAACCAACATTTTCATGAGAGCTACTATAATCCAGTATTATCTTTGTACATCTATTGCTCTAATACTAATAGATGTGATATAGTTGAAACCTTATGATAATAAATTATGATATGCAACTCCTATATTGATAAGAGGAGAGAGAGAATTTAGTTTATAGTTAAATTTTTAATTGAAAATCAAAAATAAAAAAGATCTCTCACCATTACATCTTTTAGTCATTTAATCACTAAAAGAGACACTTCATATAAAAGCTCAAAAGTGTTGAAGAGAAAAGATACTAACTTATGCGCGTGCGGTCGCCGGGCATGGTCGGGCTAAGGTTTTGGATATTGGAAAAGGATTGTAGACCTAATAATATTCTTTTTGGGCCAAGTTTTAGCTTAAATCTGAGTTAAAACCCTAACCGCATCCACCCTTTTCTCCTCCCATGCGCTTCAACTTCCCACGATTTTATGGGTTGTGAAACTTTAAGGCTTTAAAACGAGCCTTAATGCCTTATTGATGTTTCTTCTTCTACTTTTCGCATTTCTCTAAAAAGCGTTGTCGACAATCTGTCTCCTCTTCCTTTTCGTCTCACATCATGTAGATCTCGATAGTATATCGTAGATCTTGTTCATTAAATAGTATTTATAAGCATTTAAAAGTAATAATAAAAATATTGAAATTTAATCGAACTACGAATATAAAAGGACAATCTCGCACCATAATTTAGAGGAGAGATTTTAATAGGTCGGACCCATTACGATCTCTAGTTATTTTGTAACCAACTTAAATAACTCAATACAACTCCTCCTTTGCATCGAGGATCTCTGGTACGAACTCTCAATAAAATTTGATAAACATAAAAGTTGATCTATCGAATTCTAATCACGGAACCTAAGATCCAACAAAAATGTTGAATACATTTTGGTTTGTATGAGTCATAAACAAAAAACGTTTGTGTTAGAAAAGTTGGTCAACATAAAGTTTGCATACACAGAAACAAAGTAGAAAGAAATTCAATATTTATACTACGAGTTTTCATCTGCTCGTAGTTATTGATATCTTCAAAGAACAAGATAACATGAAAACTAGATTTGGTATATTTTCGTATTCGTATTTAAACTGAATATTGAAAGTTTGGATTCATGAAGATTTATAAGTCAACTTAGAGTTAGCCGAAATAGAAAGAAGAACAAAATACAAATTTTGACATCTTAAATATTTCACGAAATTATGATGAATAACCTAAAGTTTTTGATTGTTGGATTCGTATTTGAGACGTGTATAATTTGTTGTGTGATAGAGATTAATTGGAGTCAAACTTAAAATGTTTTAATATCGAATAATTTTAAGGCAATTGACAAAAATAATACTATTTAAAATTTTTGTTTTAAATGTAGTACAATTAGTTTAAATTTCCAAAAAATAGCATAAATTTAATATTAAAATACTTTAAAACTTATTTTGAATAAAGAAAAATTAATCCCTAAATTGAAAAAGAATCCAAATATAATATTTTAATTATATTTTTTTAATTTATTTATGATAAATGAAATATTTTCATGAATTTGATATATAGAGATATTGATTGTTCACACAAAATTAAAATCAGAAGAAGCTAATAAGGATTATATTAATTTTTAAAGTTATTACCAAAATATATATCACTAGCATGGCAATATATTCAACTTTATATTTTTGAAGTCAAATAAAATTTAAATTTATTACCAAAAGTTATACAAAAACAAAAAAAATCTTGAAGTTTTTAGGCACATATTGTGGGTATATAATAAATATATTTTGACTTTATTTTACAGAATTTTATCTATAAATACATCTTCAATAATTTAATTTTATTCATCTTTCATTTATTTAAACAAAATTTTTGACAAAATGATAATACAAAGCGTAATCCTTGTGCTGTTTGCATCACAAAAAATAAAAAATGCAGCAAATATTGCGAATTTGCTCGATATTTTCCATTCGAATTGTAAATTTTCCCAACTATTTTCTTTGCCTAAATTGTTTATAATAATCATGATTTACTAAAAAAATCATTTTTTGAATTAACAGGCAAGGCAAATTCGAAAGTGCAAATGAATTGTTTGGTACATCAAATATAATAAGAATGATGAAACTTGCTTCTCATGAACACAAACCTATGTTGGCAGTTTCCATACTCAAGGAAGGTGATGCATGGACCAATGATCCAGAAAGAGGTGGTTTTGGATTGCTACGAAAGCTCATGTGGGAGATTCATTTACACGAATGCTATCTCCATGAGTTGAAAGAGAAGATTAAAGTTGAAAAAGAAAAAAAACAATTAGATTTACCTTCAAATATGTGATGTAGTTTATATTATATATCATTTATGTATCTTTTTTTATCAAATAGTATTTGACTAAAATATTTAATTTTATCGAAACTGGAACTTTCGAACATAACCGATGTTTTCGGAATGGTTACTTATTCTCTCCTCCGGTAATGATCATTTCAAGAATTGATAAATTTTTTAGAGAGAAAAACATTGGCTTACCTTTTTTGGATCGTGTGTACACTTCGTTGAATCTGATCTTTAGAGATTTTTAAAATCTTTACTACTGTCTATTTACTAGATCTTTATTTGACATTAAATTTAGAATTTTTGAGCGTAACCAACGTTTTCATGAGAGCTACTTCTCTCTTTCATTTCAAAAATTGATGAATTTTTTTAATAAGAATTGATGCTTTTTTAGATTGTGTTTAAACTTCGTTGTATCTCACTTTTAGATATTCTCAAAATCTCTATTCTTAGATCCTTATTTGACATGCGTTTTTATATCATTTTTAAAAAATTTTGGTTATGTTATTTTTGTAATCTTTAAAATTATTTATTTAATAAAACCTTTTAACAAAAACAAAGAAACTAGAATTTTAGATTACATCATTTCATTGTCTTCATATCATATAGGAACCATTACCATTGTATTATTTAAAATATATAATGGTTAAACACATGCAAAAATTATAAACTTTAAACATGTTAACATAAGTCAATTCTATAAATTAATTTGATTCAAAACTTTTGACTTAATTAAAATTGTCACAAACAAACTCGTCATATCTTGTTTAATATTTTTACATACAATAAACTCCTCATATCTTATCGATAATACTTTTGATATATTTATAATGAAATCATTTACACAACTAATGAAAACAAATAACCTAAATATATATGAGAGGAATAAGTGATCTACTGGTTATACCATCTTTACGTCCATTGCAAATGTGTGAAGTTCGACTCCACCTTCTCTCATATTTAAAAGTGTTAAATTTTCGTACGAATATATTAGACTATATATTGAGCCGATCCGTTGTAACCTAATGACAAAAAAATAAAATACGTAATACATATATATAGTGTATGTATTATTAAGCAACCTCGTTAGAATCCAAACATGAAATAAGTGTTGATTTTATCATCAATTCTATGTATGCAATTTCAATAAATCTTGTCTAGACATCAATAGTGACTTACTAAAATTCTAGGTTAATATATAGACAAGATTTTTAGTTATTGTAACGAGTGTTATGAATATTAAGTCAAAATTATAACTCTGTTGCATAAATCATAACTGAGTTATAAGTTTATACATGCAAATAAAAATCACTCCAAAACACCTCGAAAATTTTAAAATACATTCCAAAACATCACTGCAATTACTCAAAAAAAAATAGTAAAACGATATTCAAAATTACCAATTTCTAAAATGTTCTTAAAACTAAATATTCGAGAACAAAATCAAGTGTTATATAAAAAAATTTTTACAGCATCGCTCTAAAATTTTTTTATATTCCTCAAACTAATCAGCAAAGGTATTACTCATGTTTGTTAATATTCATGTGCATGTGTTGATACAAAACTACAAATTTTTAGTTTGTAAACTCACAAACAAAATCAAAATAAAATTTCAGAACACACATATATAATCTAAAAACTAAGTAATAAACAATACGATATTTGTTAGAACACGAAAATCCGGATCTAAAACTGCGATATAAAACGATAGACGGATCTAAAACACTTGAAAATTAGATTACGAAAAAAACGAATTCGCGGAATCGAGATATGATCTTTTTCTTTAATTCATTAAATCTTTCATAGTGTGACGATTTAATGAGATTATGAATCTCAGAATACAACCACGATGAGAATATAATCGCAATACATGATTATAGAATCTACGAATAAGATCTACAATATACTCTCGAGACTTACACGATGTGAGACGAAAAGGAAGAGGAGAGGGAGTGTCGACAACGATTTTTAGAGAAATGTGAAAAGTGGAAAATGAAACATCAATGAGGCATTAAGACTCGTTTTTATAGGCTTAAGGTTTTCGAAACCCATAAAATTGTGGGAAGTTGAAGCTCATAGGAGGAGAAAATGGTGGATATGGTTAGGATTTTGACTCAGCTTTGAGCCAAAACTTTAGCCAAAACTTGGCCAAAAAAAAATCTTACCAAGCTTACGGCTCTTCTCCAAGATCCAAGATCCAAACCCGACCTAGCCTAGCGGCGACGTGCAAATAAATTTGTCTCTTTTCTTTCCAACACTTTTGAATTTCTAGGTGAACTCTTCCGTTTAGTGATTGAATACTAAATGACTAAGAGATGTAATGGTGAGAGATCTTTTTTATTTTTGTTTTTCAGTTAAAAATTTAACTATAAACTACATTCTCCCTCTCCTCTTATCAATATAGTACTTGCATATCATAATTTATTATCATAAGGTTTCAACTATAACACATCTATTAGGATTAGGAAAATAGATGTACAAAGGTAATATTGGATTATCAGTATAAAATAGTTGTCAAAACTAAACTTGCGAAAAATATTTGGAGCCAAAGAATTGATCAGAATCGATCTAAAAAATGGGTAGCTATCTAAATTAGAACAGATAAAATGGATCTTACTCTTTTATACCTAAAACATTAGAACTAGTCTGAGCCGAATGAATACTTGAAATATAGTTATATAACTAAAAATATTAATTATATTTAAATTTGATATAGGTCATATTCGTTTGTCAGGCTTATAAACTTGTAGATGCGGTTGTGATAGATTATTCTTCGTTTAGCTGCGGCAAACGCATCGATCAGACGTTGTGTGTTATGTTCCAATTTTTTCGACCGTTGATTAAAACATCGGTGTAACTAAAAATTTACAATCAACCGCAATCATAACCGCCGACGGCAGACAAACGAACAACATTCACCGTATCTACAGTCGTAGTGTGGACCGTAACCGCAATCGCTTACAGCGACCAAACGAACAAGACTATAATCTATTTATCTAAAATTACTATTATAAATCTAAAATATTAGTTATTTTTAAATTAAAATATATAAAATAAACAAAATAACCAAAATATCTGATAATGTTTAGTATTACTAGTCAAAATTTAACCAAAATTGTACTTATATTTAATGAACTTTTTAAATTTTTTTATCAATATTTCGAATTTAGAATCTGACGGTCCTAATTCGAACCCAGATGAAATCGAAACAAATTCAAAACCAAAATTATATAATATAATATTCGGATGGAATTTAGATTTCTAATATCAAAATAATGAACTCCGAAAGAAGATATTTGAAAACCCAAACGGTTAACAGAATATTTAAAACTAGCCAAAACAATGTTTAGTCATTTTACTAATTTTATAATTTTTATATCACTCAATGCAATTACTCTTCTTTTTTTATTTGTTATTTCTCCTAAAATAAAGTAATCCATTTTACTGAATTTTTTTTTTCTCACAATCCATTTTACTGATTTAAAATAAAACAAAAGAGAAACTATGGTTGATTTTTTTTTCTAATCAGTAAGCAGTAAAGAAATAAATGGATATCATATTTGAAAGATAAAAATGTTGTGAAACAATGTATTCATAAATATCTTAGTGCGGAGGAGTAAATATGTTAATAGTTGCATTATCTTTACGTTTATAAAATTCGACTACATTATCTTTACGTTTATAAAATATAAAATTCGACTACATTTTTTTCTCATACAAAAATATTAAATATTCGTACAAAAATAATAAATTATTAGGTTAGTCGGGGGATAAAAAAATATTTTATTGCAATTAAACCATATGTTTTTATTAGAATGAAACCACTTATCGCACACTAAAATTAATAAAATTCAAAGAGAAATATCATTACACATAGGAATCCCTAATATATTATTTGAGAAACTTTTTAACAAAGTCACGTGTTATATATAATTTATTCAACTAACCAAAAAATATTATTATATTTGCAAAAAATTAATTTTTATTTCTTTCAATTTTTTATACGTTAATTTATAAATAATTTCAAATAAATATAAATATATTTAAGTTACTACCGTAATCTCTAATATATTATTTGAGAAACATTTAAAAAAATAACCTTACTCGAACGTGTTATTAACAGAAATATCATGCTGACATGTAATCACTACAATAAATTTCAAATAAATATATAAATGAGCTTAACATATTAGAATAATTACAATTATATATTGTTATTAATTTGGTTAAAAAATTAATATATTTTATTAAACTAACAAAAAAAACTATTAAATTCGTAAAAAATAATTATTTTTCTTTTTTTAATTTATATATACAAAAATTAATGTTAAAAATAATTTAAATTAAAATTAAATTATATAAATATTTAATTTATATTTATTAATAAAATATAATTTATAAATATTTTTCCATGCGGCTGTGGATATAAATCTAATTTACTTTAAAGAAGAGATATAGTCAGTAAAAGACAAAATTTAAGGAAAATGGAAAGCGACGCAGCAGCAGCAGCAGCGTCTCCTCAGGCCACGACGCCAACAGGAGGAACCGTAACTCCTGCGCCGAAGAAGAGAGGCCGGAAACCTAAAACCAAGGACGATTCTCAGACGCCATCTTCGCAGCAACAGAGCGGTAGCAGCGTCGGGAAAATGAAGGAAACTGGGAAGAAAATGCAGCAGCCGAGTGTCGACGAGAAGTACGCTCAATGGAAAGGTCTCGTCCCCATTCTCTACGACTGGCTCGCCAACCACAACCTCGTTTGGCCTTCACTCTCTTGCAGGTCCTCCCGAGTTTTTCCTTCTTCTTTTCTGTTCTAGGGTTTCGGTTAATCAGTATCTTCGGCTCAATTTGTTGTTTTCTTCTTGGTTACCTCGTAAATTATGTGTGACAAAACTGTAAACATTCTGATGTATGTTTGGATTGAATTGCATTTCCGGTTAAATTAGGCAAAATACGGAGAGATAATCATATATATATTTTTCATTTCTGGGTTTTAGGAAGAATTTGCGAATGGTCTAGTTAGGATTTCGTGTTTCGGTTATATCTGATGTTTGATTCGTGAATTCTCCACGACCCTCTGGAATTTGATAAGTCTTAACCAACACAAAGGGTCAAGTAGGATGGTGTTTTGTTTGTGTTACTTTTTTTATTCCAAATACTTCTGAGTTATCACGTAACTCTTAGGCTAGTTTCAAAATTTCAGATGTTTTAGCTGTATTCATATTTAATGAAGCTTTTTACTTTATGTGCTAAGAGGTTCCAGTTGGTGTTTGTTGTTTGATTTTAACAGATGGGGTCCACAGCTTGAACAAGCAACCTACAAGAATCGCCAGCGTCTGTACCTCTCGGAACAAGTATGTTTTTCACCTTTTCTTGTATACTATTCGTTATAATCTTTAATAAATTGTCGCATGTTCTCAGAATATTTGTATGTTTCTCATCAAGTTTGTATTTTTCTTGGTCGTGTCACCAGACTGATGGCAGTGTGCCCAATACTCTAGTCATAGCGAATTGTGAAGTTGTTAAGCCAAGGGTTGCTGCAGCAGAGCACATATCTCAAGTAATTACTAGTTTCATTACAAATCTTATGCCTTTTCCTCCTGCTAACACTTCCCACTATAATGGATTTGGTATCTTCACACATATTTTCTATGTTCTGCATGTGTTTTCAGTTTAATGAAGAAGCACGTTCTCCATTTGTGAAGAAGTACAAGACCATCATTCACCCTGGAGAGGTTTGAATTCCGTCCCACTCCAAATGTATCCATGTATCCACATTTTTGCTTCTAGTTTTAGTTGGTGCAGTAATGTTGCTTTCTCTGAATCTGTGTTGTTGTTTGAATCGGTGCATGAGTTGATTAATTTTTTGCCACTTCAATGGCAATCATACCCCGTTTGGATGTGTGTCTTCATTTCCAATTTACATTTGCAGGTCAACAGGATTAGGGAACTCCCACAAAATAGTAAGATTGTTGCTACTCATACTGACAGTCCTGATGTAAGTGTTGCTACGACTATTCTTGCTGTGGTCTTATCAACCTGAAATATATCTGTTTCATATCCCTTTGTTTTGCAGTCACCAGTTTCAGTTACCTGATTACAATAAATTGATTCCAGGTTCTCATTTGGGATGTTGAAACCCAACCAAACCGTCATGCTGTGCTTGGAGCTGCAAATTCCCGTCCGGATTTGGTATGTCCACTTCTGAGAAATGTTGTTGCAAATCATTGGAAGTGATATATCATATATCTCTTTGGTATCTTCTAAAATAGTGCTACTTGTTGCATCATCTGAACCATTTTCCTTGCAGATACTAACTGGACACCAAGATAACGCTGAATTTGCTCTTGCAATGTGCCCAACCGAGCCCTTTGTCCTCTCTGGAGGTTTGTGTTTCTGTGATTTTTATTGTCCAATCTTGTGGTTTGCCATTTTCTCATACAAAGGTTCTTCCCTCAGGCAAGGACAAGTCTGTTGTTTTGTGGAGTATCCAGGACCACATAACAACAGTTGGTACAGATTCCAAATCATCTGGATCTATCATCAAGCAGACTAGTGAAGGTGGTGATAAGATTGGGAGTCCTTCTGTAGGCCCACGAGGTGTATATCATGGCCATGATGATACGGTTGAAGATGTGGCATTCAGCCCAACTAGGTAACTTCTTAGAAAATTCTTCTCCTTTTGATCGCTTTTTTCATGCAAAATGCAGAGTTTTTAAGGTTTTTCGATGATGCGTATGTTGAATTTTTTTTTCGTGAAGTGCACAAGAATTCTGCAGTGTTGGTGACGATTCTTGCCTAATACTATGGGATGCAAGAACTGGCACTAGCCCTGTCACAAAAGTACTGTAACTTCTCGATCCTGTCAAAATTTTGAAGTTTTACATTCTCCTAAACATTTCTTGTTTTTTTTGTCTTTGCCAGGTTGAGAAGGCACATGATGCTGATCTTCATTGTGTCGATTGGAATCCCCATGACGACAACCTGATCCTGACAGGGTATGCGGAAATACATATTCCTGTGCACAAACAGATAATTAATGCACACTTGGTATCTAATTAATATTTAGAATATGAACACATGTACTAATTAGATATAGTTGAATGTTTTAGGTCAGCAGACAACACTGTCCGATTATATGATCGTAGGAACCTTACCTCAAATGGAGTAGGTTCGCCTATTTACAAATTTGAGGGCCACAAAGCTGCAGTTCTTTGTGTTCAGGTTTCAACAGCTGTTTTTTAATCCTTCTTCATACTAGTAATGTGTAGATAATGAACCCACTGATATCATCTTGTTGATCAATTCAGTGGTCTCCTGATAAGTCATCTGTTTTTGGAAGTTCTGCAGAAGATGGTCTTTTGAACATCTGGGATTATGACAGGGTGTGTACATAACTCACGCAGATGTCTGAAATTAATCTTTCTTTTACTATCATCAGTGAAACATATTCATTGTACTCATGTTTGGTTTGTTTAACTACCCATCAGGTCAGTAAGAAGTCGTCTGATGGTGCAGCTAAAAGCCCCGCTGGGTTATTTTTCCAGCATGCTGGTCACAGGTTCTTAAAGACTTAAATCTTAATACCATTGATTGCTTTCTCATTTACTTGCGTGAAGCAAGTTGCTTCTAGTCTCACTTATTTATATACTTTCGTAGGGACAAAGTTGTTGACTTCCACTGGAATGCATCGGACCCTTGGACTATTGTCAGTGTTTCAGATGACTGTGAGACTACTGGTGGAGGTGGAACATTGCAGGTAAACCTTTAAGCACTTTCTTGGTAATTCGATAAGCAGTTATATCGATAATACATAAAATGTTGTTTGTACTCTCATCTTTGGCAGATATGGCGGATGAGCGACTTGATTTACAGACCAGAAGAGGAAGTTCTGACAGAGTTGGAGAAGTTCAAGTCGCATGTTATGACATGTGCCTCCAAGCCTTGAAAGCAAAGAAAATATAATTTGTCTATCTATCATTACCTATATGGTAAGACCAATGCGGTTTAGTTGTCGGTTTAGAAGGAATCTTGATTTTTAAAAGGCTGGTTTGTCTTTTGAGATATTGGTAGCTTTTTAGAACCTTTCCAAATCGTTTTAGAGGTACCTTGTTTTGGTCTTTGATTCTGTTTCTTCAAGACTCATTTGTTCAACTTAGATGTTAACCAAATCAAACCAACATTATACGAATTTTGGTGTTAGTTTGCATTGCATTGAACACATAGGCCTGAACCAAAATATTCCTTGTCTCAAGCCAGGCCAAAGAATCTACAAAATCAGACAGAATTGCATTGAGCTTTGTGATAACATCATGGGTTCGAATGATGTAAACTATGGATAATTCACCTAATTTAACTTTACATCATGCTTTTGATTTATTTATATTTTCCCAGAAGTTCAAAATAATGTTACACTTAACAATCTCATAAAGGTGTTGACCAAAATAATTATAAGTTAGATAATGGTAATGTTCGTTTGGCAGCCGCAGAAATCTATGTAATGGTAATGTTGCGGCTGCAGCAAATTGTTGTTTGTTTAGTTGTCGTAGTTACCTGCGGCAGATGCAGCGGTTAGACGTTGTGTTCTGCGTCGCAATTTTTTCGACCGCTGATTAAAACAGCGGTGCGACTAAAAATCTACGATCAATCGCAACTGCAACCGCCGACGGCAGACAAACGAACAATATCTGCCGCAATCGCAACCGCAAGATTGACCGCAGCCGCAACCGCAACCGCCTGTGACGACCAAATAGCAATCACCATATTGACATGGTCATCAATTACAAACCATAAAACAATGCGATTGTCTAACTTCTATTTTTGTTATTTTGGGCCTTAAGGAGCCTCTTGATGACTTAGAGACTTACGAGATTCAATCACAAACCATAACGTCCAGATCAGTCAGTCTCTCGGTGAAGATCAAAGCCGAAAAACTTCTTTTTTTCTTCCCTAAAAAGTAAATAGAGACACGAGAACTCAAAATTTGCTTGACAAGGAAGCAATATTGATATTACAAGTAGAAGAATCGTGGATTACATCAAATCAGGGTTTGAAACCTACATTTTCGTTTCCGACGATACTTTAATTTTCCTAGAAGTTGTATAATACGGAAAATCCAAGCGGGTTTCGTGATATTTCCATCGGAACCGATGAATCCGTCTCCCTCTGGATCCGAACCACCGCAGAAAGCCGTACCCAAACTGGCGAGTGTCGGCTGGCGAGCTATGTTGATCTTTAATCTCGGTCTTGCAGGTTAGTCTTCGAGAAGAGAGTTTTTTTTTTAGTTTTTTTTGGGTTTTAGATTACGTGCATAATGTGTTTGATGAAATGCCTAGCTGAGAAATTTCTTCCTGACTTATTGATGTATGAAGAAACGAGACAATTTCTTTTAGCAATCATCAAATATAGGGTAGAAATCTATCGCTCAAGCATTTGTGCTTACTTCGATTCAAAAATAACACTGATTATGTCATGGCATTACTGAATCTATTTAAACATACTCCAAGAGAGTTTGATTTAATTGTTGATTTTTTTAGGGATATGAAAAGTCAGTAAACTTAATCAAATGTATTATCATGTATCTGCTAAGCTATTACATTGAATAGAGGATGCAAATAAATCCTTGTAACTTTTTTTTCTGGTTCATTGACATAATTGCATTGCACATCTTATTGTAGAACATGCTTTTGAAATGTTTAAGCATACTCCCAATAGACCAGTTTAGGTTTCTATATAGCATATTCTTCTCATTCAACCCATTTCCATTATATTCTGATTCCTGTTGAAAATATCTGTCGCTGGCAGACTATTAGCTTGGTAAGAATCCAAATTGTGAAAACCATACCTCAATTTTTGGCATTATAAGCAGTTTGAATATGATATAGCATTCATGATATTCCACTTCAGTGTTTAGTTTTTTTTATGTGCTTCTGCAGCTTTTATATTTGCGAAAAAACGAGAAAAGGACATTGATGCGGGCGAGAAAATGGGAGTTAAAAGGAGCAGCGAGGCCAGAAACAAAGGTGCAAAAAGGGGTGTTGGTAATCCCGAGGTCGAGGAGAAAGGTGCAGAAAACAGCAAAGTTGCAGAAAGTGATAAGGCTAAGAAACCAGAAAGTGCAGTAGCAGAGAAGGAAGAAGCCAAACTGATCACTAAACCGGATCCACTGTTTGAATTTACAGATGCAGATGATCAGTTGGTGTTTCAGACTGTGGCAACTGAGCCTGTAAAGGTAGCAAGGAAACCGATTCCAGAAGATGAGCAAAGAGAGCTTTTCAAATGGATCTTGGAAGAGAAAAGGAAGAAAGAACCAAAAGACAGGAAAGAGAAGAAACGAATAGATGAAGAGAAAGCTATTTTGAAACAGTTCATTCGTGCAGAGAGGATTCCTAAATTTCTCCCTGATGACTCTGTTGATTCTTCACTTCGAGATTGGGACAAATTCTTCTCCAAGTAGAGACAGAAACTAGTGTACTTGTTTTTTGTTGGTGCACTAAAGGACCATTGCCTTTTTACTACTTTGATCATTGACTCTAATCATTGAATAGTTAAAAAAAACAGTTTGAATGTGATCTCTTATCAAATTTATGTGGATTTACTTCCGTCGACTATATAAACTTATGCGACTAAACCTATTTCTACCTGTACTTTTTGGGTCTTTTTTTTAACTACATAAACTGCATTTTTCTTTCATAAACTACACAAACTTTATAAATTATTCTAATTTCAGAAATTTTATTAATGTTTACACGTTAAATTGCTATTAAATCTGATTCTAATTCGAAAATCTAGTTTTAAATTGGGTTTATTTTGAAATTAAAATCAGATTTTCAAAGTAAAACAAGATTTAATAATAATTTAACGTGTAAACATTAACGAAATTTCTGTAATTGGAATAATTTATGAAGTTTATGTAGTTTACGAAAGAAAAACATAGTTTATGTAACTTATGAAAGACCCAAAAAGTACGGGTGTAAATAGATTTATTCGCATAAATTGGTGTAGTTGACAGAAGTAAACCCAATTTATGTCATATTCTTTGAAAGATCCATGACTTTATAATAATTTGCAATAAACAGAGCGTATTTATGCCAAAGAGGGGCATTATAAGTTGCTTAAACTATAACTAAGAACCCTGTTTGTATTGATCATCTTCTTCAACACAAATTTCAAATTTTTGTGTTATAACTACACAACTAGATTTATACCCAGACCTCGCGTAGGGAAAAATATTCATAAATTATATATTATTATTTATTAATAAATATTTATCAAATATTTATAATTTTTATTTAAAATTATTTTTAATAATTTTGTATATGTAAATTAAAAAAATAAAAATAATTGTTTTTTACGAATTTAATAGTATTATTTTATTAGTTAATAAAATATATTGATTCTCTCACCAAATTAATAACAATGATATATATTATAATTATTATAGTAATTTAAACTCATTTATATATTTATTTGAAATTTATTATGGCGATGATACGTCAGACATTTCTGTTAATAATACGTAAAAGTAAAGTTATTTTATTAAAATGTTTTTCAAATAATATATTAGGGGTATTATAAAAGAAAACAAATAGCATTTGTTTTTGCTTATGTTCCAATCAATTTCACTTCTTTTTAATTTGAAGATTTCTATTGGGTTTTTTAGATTTCTAACATATTATACCATTTAGATCTTACATTGCTAAATCTATAGATAAATCTACACAATCAAAAGATCTATTACAAATGATACAAATGGTATAATGGCATAACTTTCAGTTACAATGTCAGCTCATTAAAAAATTGTAGCCACTTAAAAACAAATAAGATCAAAAACCTGATTGGTTAAATATTGAATATAAAAACTGTTAAATAAAAGCGAAGCTCAACTTTTAATTAATATATGAACAAGTTTAATCATTTGACCCAAAATGAGTACTACCATATTAATGGATTGATCTTTCATATGAATTTATGAAAGCTAATCATTAGTAAAAAAATAATTGAATTAAAAAGAAATAATTGGGTTAGTGGTTACACTACTTTTACGTTCATCATATAGGTGTGAAGTTTGAATTTATTTTCTCTCGTATAATGTTGTTAAATCTTTATATGAAAATGGGTTATCGAACCGATCCGTTGTGACCAAGTGATAAAAAATTGAATTAAACTACGGTAAATAACAAGATTAAATGAAAATGTGTAAATAACCTTAAAAATTTGTGCATGAATTTCAAAATACTTTATTTTGTAATTGCACTTTGTCAAAGTCCCATAAGATGTAAAAATTCTCTAATTCTTTTTATTTCTAATTTGAAAAAAAATCCCAAATTTAATATTTTAATTATAGTTGTAATTTATTTGTGGTAAATATATATTTTTAGAAAATAATTTGTATTATTTTTGAAATTTTAAATTTAGAACAATAAATTTAAAACAAAAATTTTAAAATGTGTTATTTTGGATATTATTCTATTTTAACTATATTTGTAATTTATTTCTGATAAATATGTATTTTTAGAAAATAATTTGTGTTATTTTTGAAATTTTAATTTTAAAATAATAAATTTGAAATAAAAATTTAAAAAATATTATTTTAAAGTATTCGATAAGTATTATAGACTTATTGTGGTATAAATTTTTATTCACATTACAATAACAAAGAAAAAAAAACGAATTTTTTTACTCTCTTTCGTCATTGGCCAATTTTTTTCTTATCCATAGACATATAATCATATAATTATATATCATTAAGAGGCATCACAATCAATAATTATAAATTTAAAAATCCATTCTATTAGAATTGATTACTTTTTTCTTTCTTGTTTGGATAATTTGATTTCTCAATGTCAATGGCAATGGAAGACGTAAAGTTCGCATTTTGGCGATATAGTCTGTAGAAGCAACCTCGCCGTGTGTTCTTGTCGCACCACCGCGTCTTCTTTCTCTACCAAAATCGCTTTGATGATTCTCTCGTAACCTCCTCCGCCGCCGTTGGCCACGTAATCAACCAGCGCCGCTTGTACTGGCCCTAAACTAGGGTTATAAGCCGCTGATTCCATGTACCATCCTCTGTATACTTTCCCGTCGCAATCCACAAGCGAAACTCCTGATGGGCACAAGCTATACGGGGCATATGATCTATTCGCCGCCGCTAGAGCCGTACGCTTTAATTCGGCGGAGGAATCGGTGTTTCCGTTGGAGATCGAATCGAGATCCGATAACGTGAAGTGGTTATCATGATGTTCGAGACAAAGAGGAAAGTCTTTGTCGAGAAGATCCTCGGGGCCAAATCTGTGCGGCAAAATGCTGCCGAGGCGTAAAAATCCATCTGAATCGGCGTCAGAATCAGCAGTAGCGTTTGGATCGGTGATTAGGATTCTGATCTCCGACGCGTCGCGAATTTCCTGAAGGAATTGACGGCAATGACCACACGGTGCGGCGGAAACAGCAAAGTATCGTAGCTGACGCTCGTCGTTGAGTGTGAGATTGGTGACGAGGAATTGCTCGGCGTGGATTGAGTGGTGGAGAGGGAGACCTGGAAATTCGACATTGACGCCTAAGTAGATCCGACCCGATGATCCAAGTCCGACGGTTCCGACATGGAATTTGGAGATCGGTGGTCGAGCGAAGGATTTCGCCGGTTTAACCAGCAACGGGAGGAGCTGAAGGACGGAGACGCCGAGTTGTTTCGCGGCGGATTCAGCTTCTTCGGGTCGGATTACAAAGCTAGGCTTATCCATATCCATCTTTTCCTTTTCTCCGGTGGATTCCGAGTTGACCCGGTTTGGGTCGGGTTGAAGATTGAAATTGAGATGGAGAGATACGGGAAAATGAGGATTATGGATTTGGAGGCTCAAGACGAAAAGTATTTATAGATACACCAAAATATGAAACTGTTACGCAAATGAAAAATATTTGGTTTTCGACTTTTCGGTTTATTTTTGGTTTAGGGAACATTCAAATTAATATTGACTACATTTAGGGAAATATTTTTTACATATTTATTTAAGAAATATAAAGTATATATGTATATAATTTATTTCCTATTTAAATATTTTTTAATATTGATTATACAAAATAGATAATAAAATCTGATTATACAAATAAAATAAAATTATTTATATTTTGGATAGATAATATTATTAAATAAGTAAAAAAATTATAGATATAATAAATATTCAATTAAACTAAATTTTTGTTTTATATTTTATTTGATTTTAAAATTATTAATATTTTATTTTATATTGTGTTTATTTTTTATGTCAAAATATCTTTGATTTCAAAATATTAGAAATCTACATATCGTATACTATTAAATATTTTTGTAATACTATTTTTGTAAACTAGTAAATTATGTCTTATGCATTTGGTTTTAAATATTCTAATGATGTAATATATTACCGTAATATATTTGTAAATTACACATAAAAATAATATTTATTTATTAAAATATTTTTTAATTAATATATTAGAAATTTAAATAAATTGGTGTGAATTCTTTTTCACTAAACCTAATGGGATATTCTTATGCAAAATGCTATAAATTTCATTATAATTACTGGTAATTTTTGGGATATTAAATTGATAATAGGAGGGGAGGAACCAGTGATCTAGTAGTTGTACTACTTCTACGTCCATCCCAGAGGTGTGGAGTCGACTCCACACCTCTCGCAGGAGGGTGCTAAATCTTCATATGAAGATATTGAGCTATTGGTTCGGTCCGTTGTGATCCACTGACAAAAAAAAATTTGATAATAGGATTGTGCAAGTTCGTTGGGTATAAACATGCAATTAAACAATCGGACAAAGCCAATAATCAATTGATCTAACAAGTCTTTCTTAAAGAATTTTTTTGTAGCGGTTAGTTGAATGGAACGAGAACGAGATTACGTTTTTCAATTATTGGTGCAAATATATTATTAATGTTAAAATCGTGATCATTCATCTTAAATCAAGTATACTATTTTTTATTATATTATGGATCAAAGGAAGTTACCTAGAAAGATTGACGAAATGAGCTTTGTACCTTCAATTTATGTATTGTTATTGAAAAGTCAAACACTTTGATTATAAGATGAGATTTACTTAGAGAGCCCAAAGCAAAAGAAAAGACTTCGTTGATAATTATGTTTTAATCTCTATTATTTGAGAAATATTTAAAAATAATAATATTACTTTAACGTGTTATTAAAAGAAATATTATGATAATGTGTCATTACTATAATAAATTTCAAATAAATATATAAATAAACTTAACTTGTTAGAATAATTATATTATATGTCATTGTTTTTAATTTGGTTATAAAATCAATATAATTTATTAAACTAACTAAAAAATAGGACAATTGACTAAAATAGCACTATTTTAAATTTTTGTTCCAAATATAGCATTAATAATTTAAATTTCCAAAAATAGCATACTAAAATAATTAAAAACTTCTTCCTAATGAAAATAAATTAAATCCTAAATTAGAAAATATGAACTCAAACATTATGTTTTAATTTTATATATAATTTATTTAAAGTAAATAATTATTTTCCCATAATAATTTGTGCTATATTTGGGATTTTATTTTTGGTGTGCTAAATTTGGAAGATAAACTTAAAATGATGCTATTTTAGGGTATTACTCAAAAAAATAATAAATGGCCTAATGGTTATAATACTTTTATTGAGTTATTTGGCCGATACGTTGTGGTCCAAATGACAAAAAAAAATTAACTAAAACATATTATTAAATTTATAAAAACAATTATTTTTCTTTATTTAATTTATATATATAATAAATAATATAATATAATTTATAAATATTTTTCCCAAATATTCTAATTGTTGCTTAAGTAGTAAACTCAGCCTCTCGAATTATGAAATAGAATACCATTTGTATTCTTCAAGCCTCTAATTATATATGAAGTGTGGAAAGAAAGAAACATTAGACTTCATTGAGTTGTTTCCAAACCATCAAGTCAAGTAGCCAGCTAGATCCAAGCTATATATTATTCGCAAATTGGTTTAAACTTAGAAAAATAGAGTCACGTAAAGCCTAAGCAATCAATGGAAACACTGTCGAAAGAATCTAAAAACAAAAAGAAAACTCGATCGTGCAAACAATGTTAAGAAAAAATGAAAAATATTCTTTGAAGAAACAAATGGAAAACATCATCAAAAAAGAATGGAAAATATTTTTTAAAAAAATAATGGAAAATTTATAAATAATAATAAGGAATTAATGTATTTAGAAGGATTGTGAGTTTAGTTTTCAATTCATGTTTTTTCGAGAAAAACATAGAGAGATTTGTGAGTTAAAAAGAGAAAAAATTTCTGAAAGTTTTTCAAAAAAGAGTTTTTGGAAAATCTCGTCGAAATTCTTCAAACGAAAAAAATTTATGTATTGAAATGATCAAGTCAGATATTCGAAATATATATTTAAATGGATTATAAATTATTTGGTTACGATGTACAAAAGCAAAATTGCTTAAAAATATAAAGTTAAATAGAATTATAAAAAATTAATTTAACAAAATTATAGTTAATAAAAAATATAGTTTTTTGGATTTGAATTTTTGAAATTATCACACTTTCGAAAATAACATTACGTAAATAAGTATACTATTAAAAACTTGAATGTATGATATAAAGAACGAAAAAAATGGTCATTAAAATATTGAACTTTTGTGTTTGACCAATTTAAATAACAAACTTTTTAATGAGCCATTTAAATAACTATTTATAGTTAAATGAGTCGATTTAGATATACAATTAGTCAACATTAATACCAAAGACAAAATCTTTAACTCTATTACTTATTTTAACCAACTAAAAGTAGATACCCATGAATAAAAAATAAATAATAAAGTTAATAATGTTATTTTTGGTTTTAATGTTGACTAATTGTATATCTAAATCAACGCATTTACCTCTAGATTGTTATTTAAATAGTTCATTAAAAAATTCGTTATTTAAATGGTTTAAATACAAAAATTCAATATTTTAATAATCATTTTCCGTATAAAGAACCAAGCTAATATTACACACACATAATCCAAAACAATGAAATTCATTTAGACCGTATAAATTGGTTCATATTCCTTTCTTGAACATAAACACATATTAACAAAAATCCTTTCTTGAACATAACCACAAAAGTTATTTCCGAACACTAGAAACAAAATCTACAAACATAACCTTTAATTAAACCCAACCTTGTTTGTATTTGCGGAAGAGATCCTCAGTCTGAGCATTCCTAAACGCACTACATGCAATCATATATACCCAAATGAGAACAACCACAGTTATTATAAGTATGAGATTTGCTTTACGCCATTCTTTTCTAAGATTGCCCAAAAGACCAGCTTTGCATGAGTTACAATTGTAACAAAGTTGGCTTTGCTCGTTGTTCCATATGTAACAGTCTGCGTCTGCACCCATGTTGCTTGGGTTTAGCCACATTGTTGGGTTCACGAAATTGTAGCCACATGCGGTCGGTGGTTTGCAGCAACCTGACTGTTCAACACAAACAACATCTCAATATTTAGATATCATCAAAAACCTCAACAAATGATAAATGATCATCATTATCTTCTTTTTAATATATAGTTTGGAATTTTATGCTCTTTTTCACTATATTTGTGTTATGTATTGTGGAGATTTGAATTTAGGATCAACAAAATTTTTTTTAAACCAAAACATTATGTACCAAAACAATTGTTATGTTCGTTTATCCGCCGCATGAAGTTGTGACTCCGGATGCGGTAAATTATTGTTTGTTTAGCTGCCGTATACGCAGCGATTAGACGTTGCATTATATTTCGCAATTTTTTCGACCGTTAATTAAAACATCGGTTCGACTAAAAATCTGTGATCAACCGCAAACGCAACCACTAGCGACAAATAAACGAATAACATATAGTATTGTCGCACTAACAGTGTTGACCACAGCCGCAATCACAGCCATCTGCGGCGACCAAACGAACAAGACTAATATACAATTTTTTTTCTTGAGTGTAACAGAGGTAATTAAGGAGAATAAAGACAAAACAATTGAAATTATATTAGTTTTTTTTCACTACAAGAAAACATAAAGATTTCCGGCGAAATTTTTGACGGAACAAATATTGTCGGGAATTACTGACGGATAACATGCCGAAGAATATAGCATCGTCGAGAGCATCGGTAAGCTCCCGACAACAGAAGTAATCAGCATTTTATTGGAAATTGCCGATGAATAAAATATATCGTATATCCATTGGTAATTGCCGACTGATAATGCCTATCGCATATCCATCAAAAATTACCGACAAATGCTCAAGAAAAATCAATTTACGACGAAATAGTCTCAACAGAAATATGTTTCCGACAAATTCTAACTTCGGAAATTAGTTGTTTTCTTGTATTCTTCTAATAAATCTTCTTGTTTTCTTTCGTATGATTTATCTAATGTGAATGGTATAACATGGGAGAGATATAATTGCCTATTATGTTTCATGATGGGGACAAAGACTTGTGATTGTAATTATTGAATCAAATCATTGGTCAATGTTTAATAATGTCTAATTGCTATCAATATACAATTCAGTCAAAACCTCATCATCTAGGCTTATTTAATTATTAGTGGTTCCAATCTTGGAAGTTGTCTTGGATGCCAACTAGCTAGAAAATGATTTAAATAAAGTTTTCATATTATAAACACATATTTACGTTAAAATTTTATTCGATGAAGAATAGTTTAAAAATTTTTTATTCATATAACGATTAGAAAAATAAATGATGTTTTTTTTTTCTTCCAAATTGTTTATTTACCCATGGCATAATTTCAGTATAATAATACAAAACTTATTCAAATATAACTAAAATCAAAAATTTATAATAACCAACATTTCCCCAATATTTGAGTTAAATTTTGTTTGTTATAAAAATAACATCATAAATTTAAAAATTTAAAAATATCACACTTAATATTAAAATATTTTTAGAAAATTTATTAATAGAAAAATATAACTTTTAAATTACAACAAAATAAACTCAAACATAATACTGTAATTTTGTTTATAACTTATATAAGATAAATAAATATTTTTACATAATAATTTATGCTATTTTTAAAATTTTCATTTTAAAATAATAGATTTAAAATAAAAAGTTTAAAATGCTATTTGAATGTATTATTCTATTTGTTTTTAACAAAAAAATTAAAATATGGCCTTAATCTCTCCATATTTCAAGCATAAAAGACATGAAAATGAATTTTAAGAGTGGCTTAATTTGAGGAAAAAAGGTTGAAAATTTGTCAAGTTTTGAGTTGAGAAAAAAAGGATATCTAAAGAAAGAAATAAGGATCATTTGAATTTTGTGAGTGAGATAATATGACAAAAGACAAATAAAAAATAAATTAGCAAATAAAATATATTTGATCATGTACCAAATTGTGAGTGCATAAGTGGGTCCTTATGATAGTGTATTATTTTGAATTATTATTATCTTACTATAATCTTTTAGACTGTTGGTCTCCAGCAACTTCTACACTAGCCTCCTATGAATAAATTTGCTTTTTATATAGAAGAAATATAATAAAATTTGAAATATAAAATCTGTATTATATTATTTGAAAAATATTTTAAAAAAATAATATCGTATTATATTATTTTAAAAACATTTTAAAAAAATAATATCATATTAACGTATAATTATCACAATAAATTTTAAATAAATATATAAATAGATTTAAATTATTAAAACAATTATAATATATGTCATTGTTATTAATTTGTGTTATTAATTTGATTAAATAATCAATATATTTTACTAAACTAACAAAAAATAATATTATTTTTTAATTTACATATATAAAAATAGTTTTAAATAAGAATTAAAATTGTATAAATATCTAATTTACATGGGATGATACTATTTTACTATACAGACTATGACTATCTACCGTTTTTTCATCTGAACTTCGAATCTCTCTATTAGATTACACAAACTAACAACACAAACTTTAATTTTACATAAACTATTGACATGTTTTCACAATTCTAAAAATCGTCATTTTTTGGATAAATCGTGATCAATTGAAACTAATTACGTCTACCACATAACTCACATAACCCGAATTTTCACAATTGCGTTTACTCAATTGGTTAAAAGGAGTAAACTCGCCAACCGTAATTACTCAATTGGTCGGTTTTTGGGTTATATGGTAAATGTAATTAATTTTAATTGATCATAATTTATTTAAAAAATAACGATTTGTGGAATTGTGAAAACATGTCAATAGTTCGTGTAAAATTAATATGTTTATTGTTAGTTTGTGTGATCTAATCGAGAAATCCGAAATTCAGGTGAAAAAACCATGAACAGCCATAGTTTACGTGATCGTTTCAATTTATATTTAATAATAAACAACATTATATAATTTACTATAATTTTCGTGGATATAAATCTAGTATTATATTAAACGATTATAGGAAACTTAAAACTCAATAAAAACTTTAAAAGCTACTAGGAATATAGAGAATAAGAACAATCCTCCTTTAGACTTCACCAAAAGCTAAAGTGAAATGTTATAACTTTATGATTGAAGCCCCATACTTTACTTTTTGAAATAATGGACCTCTCTTTCTTTGTTTTTATTTTATTTGTAAGAATAATCGTAGGTCTCACATAATCTAGAGACATTTACAAAACATTCTCTTTAGAATCGCATCTTGTCTCTCATCACATAATCATCTAATTATCCAAATACTAATGTTTAGTTTACAAGTTACCTATCAATAATCATGTTGCTAGTGATGTTAAGAACCAAACGATAACCGGTATTGATTAACTACAGATTGATGACTGAAAAGAAAAACGAACCAAACGAAAACCGGTATGAAAATGAAAATGTTGGGGGGACAAATGCAACAAAGTAGAAGTTTCGGGTTCAGAAAAAGAGAATAAAAAAGAAGAGAAAGAGAGAGAAGAACATGCCTGGAGAGGAGTGATGGAAGAGGAAGAGAAGAACTGATCGGCGGTGATGAATTGTTGGGTGAGTTTAGGACAAACGTTTGTATCAGCCAAACAAGCTCTTATCTTCCCCCAATTCTTTGAATCAACAATGTTCTCTCTCAGCCAATTCGAGAATCCTTCAAGTCTGTACTCTTTGTAACCTCGACCCGGAACCGTATACGATCCGTCAGGTCGGGTCACCACGAAAGCGAAGATCAGAACTACTAGTAAGAGTCCGATCAGTATTGCCATACAACACAAGTATACAGCCAATAGAGTCTCCTTGTACCTGTGATAAGTGATTCAGAGTGATATTATCTTGAAAATTTTAATTCTCTCTGTGTTCTACTTTTCAAAGATATAATTTTTCAGATAATTGTTCTTTGATTTTTACTGAATATGTACAACCAACAGACAACATTAGAGAGAATCTGAGCTCAAAGTTAAGATCTTTCTGCTGATAATCGTTCAGACAATTGTTCTTTGATTCTATGTACAGACAGTTAAGGTTAGTTTTTCCTTGGACCTTGTCCGAGAAAAACAACAATGAGAAAAGCTTGGGATTAAAAAAAGTGCGATCTTTTAATAAAACAATAAGAGAAGAGTATTTTTTCTTTGGAAGAATTTGAAAATTGGGTTGAGCTTAAAAATCTCTTTGTGTAAAACGAGTAACGAAGTAAGAATCTGTATCTGTATGAACTTACTGGTAGGCACCAATGAAGCCACATGCGGAGACGACGAGGATGAGAACGCCGAGGACGACGACGGGCCAACGGAGGAGATTGACACACTCGTTATCGGGCTTTGAGGCCAGCCAAATTCCTGACGCCGTTATTGGTATTGAACACAGTAACGCTAGTAAGTTCAGTATCGCCGTTAAGTTATTCGCTAACGCCATTAATTCTCTCCTTTCTCTCGAAGATTTGAGCTTTTCTTTTATAATATATAGAAAGAAAATGAAATTATGAAAGTGAGAGGACTGTATGTTTTCTCTCTTCTAAGGTCGGTGGTTCGAGGTGATGGGAAGTGTGAATCCTGTTTATTGCCATTTCCAGATAACGAGGTTCGGTCCGGTTCGGTCCGGTTCGGTCCGGTTCGGTCCGGTTCGGTCCGGTTCAGTCAATCCCGGTTTGATACTAATTTAAACGGGTTTTTTATATATTTTTTCGTTTCTTCTACATAATTCCTAATATATTAATATATTAATTATAAATTATTTTAACAAAATAATTTTATATTAACATTTAATTTACAAATGTATTATGGTGATATGTTAAATTATTAAATTATTTTAAAATAAATATTACGTCAGACATAATTTATTAAAATATTTATGAAAAATGTTATTAGATAATATATTATATGTAAATCTATAATATTTTGATATATAATATATTTTATCATAAAATATAAATACAATATAAAGCAAAATATAAATTTTGAAAAATTAGTCAAAAAAATATATAAAATAAAAATTTAGTTTAATTGAATATTTATCACATATATAATTTTATCCAAAATATATACAATTTAAATTTATTTGTATAATCCGATTTCATTATTTATTTTATTTTCGTAATCAATATTAAAAGATTTATAAAAATGATTTTAAATAT
The DNA here is from genome assembly GCA_018901945.1 of Pugionium dolabratum. NCBI lineage: Eukaryota > Viridiplantae > Streptophyta > Magnoliopsida > Brassicales > Brassicaceae > Pugionium > Pugionium dolabratum. The sequence goes on along the minus strand of JAEVFF010000179.1, from coordinate 236,377 downwards.
AAAATAAATTATATATATATCAATTTTATATTAAAAAAATAAATAATTAATTACTATTCGTTAATATTTTTTCCATGCAGTATTTAGTTCAAAATCTAGTTATCATGTAAATGTTGAAATTTCGAAGTGAACTGGTCAAAAGGGAAATTTTAATTATTCCACTTAATTGAGATGTAAAAAGTGATTTGGTTAATCTGGTCAGACCGGCTTTCTGGGTTTAGGAGTGGGAAACATGTCACATGGACACGTAGAGGACGAGAAGCATTTTTTGGGGGCTCTGAAAGCGCGTTTGTGTCACCGACTCGCGTTTCGGCGCGTCTCACTGACGCCGTAAGCGTTTTATTATCAAAAGAAAGATTATTCCATTCTGCAACTACATTTTCGATTGTCAGTTTTGCCTTTACTCAAAGTCTTTTTATCCTTCAGATGCTTCTCATAGTGAGAATTAATCATATTTTCCATTTTCTCCATTAACTCTTTATCAGTTCCATGGTTAACCAACCTGCAAATTCGTATATGCTCGTAGCCATGATTATATTTGAAGACACCATCTTCAACAGCATTGTTAAGCATCAATGCCACAAAGAATTTCGAAGACAAAGGATCGCTATGACGGATACCATACCAGAATAAGCTTTAAAGTAGCCCTAGTTATCCCATTTATGTTTACTGAAACACTGGGAGAGTATAGCAGATCCAATTTAGAAACCTACGGCTGGGATTTCGGTTTTTTTATTTCGGTTCCGTTCAGAACTGTTCATTTAGACAAGATCCTGGACAAAATACCCGAATCCAAAGATCATGTCTTCTGGAACCGAACCAGAAAAAGGTTCGATTAGATCTTATCTTCGGCTATTTTGGATAACGGTTTGAATTGAAGATTATTTGAATACCGAATGAATACCAAAAATTATCCGAATTTGTTGATTTATAATTTTTTCCTCTTTACATAACAATGAGTTTACGACGTCTCGACTTTTTATAATCGACAAAATAAAATTTAAAACTGAAATAAAGTTAGCATTTCATAAGATGAAAGATAAAACAAATTATACAATAATTATGTTCAAGAAATAACAATGGAATTTTAGTTATTTTGAGTTTGTTTTGTTTTTATGGGTATATTGGAGGCATCAGATATTTTTGAGTATTTTGGATTTATTTCGAGTAAAAAAAATATTTGAACCGAATAATATGAAAAGAAAATTGGTTATAATTTGGTTCTTTAATTAATTATCTAAACTGATATAAACCCGAAAAATACCGAACAAAATCCGATGCAGATTTTTAAAATATCCGAATGATTATGTGACATCTTAATTCTAAATATTCAAAATGCAAAATATCCTAACCGAATCTGATCTGAATAACCATATGTCCTAGGCTAGTTTTTGGTTCATTTGTTTTCTTTTAACAAGAAAATTTCGAATTGGTTTTTGGTTGATTCTTTTTTGTGAAACTGATTTTATTGGTTTTCGGTTGAAATTGGATTCAAATTGGGTAGTTTGTATTAATTCGGATTAGTTTGGTTTGGATAATTCATAATTTTTGGTATTAGTGTGGTTATTTTATACAAAACACCTTATATACCGACTTGTTCGGGCGAACCGAACCAAACTGATAACCTATTAATATTTTAAAATATGCCGATCGATTCATTGGACCAAACTGAATTCAAACTGAAAATCGAAAATGTCGATTGGCCAAAAATGTCGGTTCGGTTTAATTGGGAATCCCAAGCCCACGTAATGGTAATCGGGAAATGATACGTTTGGAGAGTCCCGAGAAAAATGTCCATTGATATATTATGTCTACTTTGAGTGTAATTTTAGGCGACAAAGATTCTGATGATGACTACAATAATTGATACCAAAATGCTCAAACCCAAATTTGATTATTCATTCTCGATCTTTTTTTTTTAAATAGTATATTAGCTTTCTATGTTTTCAACAAATAAAACTCAATATTCACTACCCTTTATGGTTTTTAAAAATTTTGTAAAAGTTTTTTCTCACGAAATATTTAGTTATATCTTTCAATGAGAAAATTTCTATGTTTTTAACAAATAACAATCAATTACGTAATATTATTTATTAGTAAATTATAAATTATTTATTTATATAATTTTAATATTTATTGTTAGGATTTTATGATTTTTTCTCATTATTTTTGTTGTTGGTTTTATATTGTTTACAGTTAAAAAGACAATCTGATTAAACTTTTACAATATATCAACTTTAGAAAAAATACACTTAAAAGAGTTAAAATACAAACCAGAATTTTGAAACTTTTTTTCTCTGATTCTCTTTTTCTCTTACTCACGGCCGCTTCTATTTTTCTTGTACGATGTTTCTCACACGACTGAGCTCCTTTTTAAGGTTCTCTCATAACAAGAAGATACATTTAACATAGAAAGGTGATGTTCGTTTGGCAGCCGCAGGTTCTTGCGGCTACGGCTGCGGTAGATTGTTGTTCGTTTAGTTGTCGCAGGTACCTGCGGCAGACGCAGCGGTCAGACGCTGCGTTTTGCGTCGCAATTTTTTTGACCACTGATTAAAACAGTGGTTCGACTAAAAATCTACGATCAACCGCAACCATCGGCGGCAGACAAACGAACAACATCTGCTGTAATAGCAGTCGCAGTGTTGACCACAACCGCCTGCAGCGACCAAACGAACACACTAAAAAATATATAAATATACATTCTTGTGGCGGGAGGATCAGGGTTATATAATATTTTTGGTTTGGTTTTTACTAAAACCAACATGATTAAAGAGAATATGAGATTCAACCTACATTTTTTTAATATTATTTTTAATATTGATTTTTGTATATATAAATTAAAAGAATAAAAATAATTTGTTTTACAAATTTAATAATACTTTGTTAGTTTAGTAAAATATATTGATTTTTTATTCCAATTAATAACAATCATATATATTGTAATTATTTTAATAATTTTAATTTATTTATATATTTATTTGAAATTTAATATAATAATTATATGTGTTATATTTATAAATTAGATGTAAAGATAAAATTATTTTTTTAATAGTATATTAAAAATATTAAATACACTCTATGCTTCATTTCTAACTGTTATCTTCGGGGAAGCTACGCGGAGACGAAGGCGCGTGTGATAAGGATTCGGTTACGACTTAAAATGGTCCCACACACACTGTTGTTTCCAGAATCGAAGGATTATTAACGCTAACATTCGCCCTTAAGCAAACAGATGAAAATAAATGAATTAATAGAATAATTAATCACTAATTAAAAAGAAAATTAATTTTACCTCAATCTTTCTGCTTTCTCCTTCTCAAACCACCGGAAAGAGAGAAGAAGAAGCACACACCAGGAAAATCGATCTCACTCTCTTTCTCTCTCTTCCTCTACCGCTCCGCTGCGCCACCATCACTGAGATGCGGCAGTGTGATACTGTCGAAATTTTCTCTATGAAAACGATGAGGTTTTTCGCACTTCTTTTGATCTGTAGTTTCTCTCTTGCTTTTTCCGCCGAGTTCGATATCGGGATTGACTCAGTTGTCACACGGGAGATTAACGGGACCTCTGATGACTCCAATGCGACGAGCACGAAACCAAAGGAGGATAGTTTCGCGGATATGATCGATCGGGCACTTGAGAAGGAGTTTCCGGAGAATGACCAGAATGAAGGTTTCTCACTAGATCTTTAATGTTCTACGTTTTGTTGCATTTGGTTAGTCTTGTACGTTCGCTGTAGAGCTAGGGTTTTTGTTTTCAGATATCAGCTTATTTTGGTCTCACTAGATTTCAGTTTATTCACTTTCTTCTCCCGGATTTCAATTGCATTTTCTTTTTTCCTTTTTTTTTTGGGAAAATTGATCCTTTCTGTGCTCACGTCGGTATGTATATATCTACTTGAAATATTTTTCTATCGATGTTTATTATAGATTTCTTATGGTTAAGGTTTTGTAGCATTTAATGAATTGCGTGTTGAAATGAAAAAAAATCACTGAACTTCTGCTGTTTGTAAAATGCTTATTTTTCCCAATTTTTTCGCAGTTCCTGATGCAGGAAGCTTCAATAACAGTGTTGCTGATCAGCAGGTTGGTGTAGTTGCAAATTTTGATCTTTGTTATCGCCAGTTAAATTGTGGCAGTATTGCTTTTACACAGCACACTACTCAATGTTGTCTTTTTGTTTTCTTCTTTCATTTATTAAGCCATTTGTTCTGCTCGTTAGGCTGTTCTGGAAACCGTTGCTCGAGTTAAGCCCAAGAAAAATGAGACCAAGACCAAGGAGGACAAGTGAGTCTTCCTGATGCATACTTTTACTCTGTTTGGAGTCCATTCATGCAAGTACTGGCTGTTATCTACCGTTGTTACACAGGCTAAAAGCAAATCATAACATATCAGTGCCTTTTATTCTAGATCATTCTTTAATTTGGATAACGAGAATGGCTTAGAAGATACTCCAAGACTGATAGATAGGAAGGTAAGCCTACATAGTCTTAAATATTCTGTACTATATATTGCTGAAGAATATATATTATGATCCGTTCGTAAAAACATTCCCGTAATGTGAATTTGCTGCAATCCAAATACAGGACAACGTTTTTATCATGTCCAATCCAAAATCCAAGTACCCTGTACTGCAGCTAGATTTAAGGTAAGTATAGATTTTGTAGGGAAGTTGTTTGTTCGGTTATATTCTGTAAGCATTTGCCTCAAAGGTTTTTGTTGGGGACACCTCTCTTAAAACTGTACATTTGTAGGCTGATATCAGATTTGGTCGTCGTCATTGTTTCTGCTACTTGTGGTGGAATTGCCTTTGCTTGTGCTGGTCAACCGGTGAGCACACGCTTGCTTTGCAGACTTGCGACTTTCAGTATTATTCCGTTAGCATTTGAGTTTTCTGCTTTCCAAGAATGTAGAATTGATTTTGTTGGCACTTGAATTATCGAACTGTGACACAGCGTTATTTAATTTCTACTCTACTTGTATGGCAGGTCATTACCGGGTATCTATTGGCTGGATCTGTCATTGGACCTGGTGGGTTAAGCTTTATTAGTGAAATGGTGCAGGTAGCGTACATCAACTTTGCTTTTCAAAGTTCCTCTTTTGTTATATTACGTTCCGAGAAGTTTCATGACTAGCTGATTGCTTGGTTATATAATGGTGGACAAGGACTTGATTTTTATTTATTTTTTGTGTAGCACAGGTTGAAACAGTAGCTCAGTTTGGTGTTATCTTTCTCCTTTTTGCTTTAGGATTAGAATTTTCTGCAGCAAAGGTTTGCATGTTTCCACCGTCGTATATTTGTCTAGTTTCCTTGTTTCAACCAATTGAAACAGTTGTTGTACTTTGTGGTTGCAGCTTCGTGTGGTTCGTGCAGTAGCTATTCCGGGTGGTCTTCTCCAGATTTTTTTGTTCATGTGCTTGAGTGGGATAACAGCCTCGGTATGTTCTAAATAATAATAGCAATCGAGTTAAATTGAGTTGTTAGGCATTTTTTGTATTATTCATGAACATACATTGCATTCTGTTGACTTATCTGTTTCTTCTTTGCAGTTATGTGGCGGTAAACTAACAGAAGGAATATTCGTAGGTGCATTCCTTTCGATGTCATCAACAGCAGTGGTATATTCTAATTTCACTTGTGTATTTTTGCATACCTCGTGTTGTATTGAACGTCTTTGCATGTATATATAATATTTTGACAGTCTTAGAATGTGTCCGTTGTGCTCACTCATTATATTTTATCTTTCTTTATTGTACCGGTTATGTTTTGCTGACTTGCTGTTTTGGCTTGATCCTCATATGTTATCATTACCTCCCCATGATTCTTGTACCAGGTTTTGAAATTTTTAATGGAAAGAAATAGCATAAGTGCTCTACATGGCCAGATAACCGTTGGAACTCTTATCCTTCAGGTACTTGGTCACGCCAAAAAGTAGCATATACAAGCATGCTCTAAAAACTGCATTTCTCAGCTAATGTGCTGTATGCAACAGACTTTCATTAGATTTTTAGTTTATGGTTTCATGAATCACTAGGATTGTGCTGTGGGTTTGCTGTTTGCTCTCCTTCCGGTTCTTGGTGGCACGTCTGGTGTCCTTCAAGGAGTGATGTCCATGGCTAAATCGTATGTATTTTTCTTTTTTTGAAAATTTTGTGAAAGTATCGACGATACCCTGCTTCTTCTGTTCACTTGTTAAGTTGTGATCTTATGAATCCAAGGTTTATACAATTTATTTCTTTTGACTGGGTGGTAATTTCTTACCAGGTTGGCGATTTTGATTGCGTTTTTAGCTGCTTTGTTTGTATTATCCCGTACCTGGGTACCTTGGTTTCTAAAACTTATGACAAGCCTTTCTTCTCAGGTATACACACATTTTTTACCTGCTTCCGTTTTGGTCTTTAAGATGTTTATCAACTAAAGCGTTCTTCAATCTTTGACAGACTAACGAGCTCTACCAGTTGGCAGCTGTAGCATTTTGCTTGCTTGTCGCTTGGGTTAATCTGATCCCTGGTTTTCTTATTTCCTGTTTCCACATCCGTACCTCTCTAATTTTCAATTCATAAACCCAGTCTCGTTTTGGCTTCTTCAGTGTAGTGACAAGCTCGGGCTAAGTCTTGAGTTGGGTTCCTTTGCTGCAGGAGTGATGATCTCAACAACTGATCTGGCTCAGCATACTCTTGAACAAGTAAGGAGTCAAAATTAACTTTGTTGATCCTGACGGGTGTCTCCTCTTATTTCAGAAGTATCTTTCCTGCTTTATCTTGGACTTCGTATTGAACTAAATTTCCCTTCTTTATCTCAGTTTACAAAATTTACTTTACCATATAGAGCCGCTCTTGTTGTTTCTGTTTCTTTCCAGGTGGAACCCATCCGCAACTTTTTTGCAGCGCTGTTCCTTGCTAGTATCGGCATGTTGATACATATGCACTTCTTGTGGAACCACGTTGACATTCTGCTAGCAGCAGTGTTACTGGTGATAGTGATAAAGACCGTTGTAGTTGCCATTGTCGTTAAAGTCTTTGGATACAATAACAAAACTGCAGTACTTGTAAGAATGAGCCCTTTTTTCCCGCTCTCACGCTATGACAAACCTTCTCGTAGAATGAAGCCTCACAGTTTTCTTTCTGTATAGGTTGGAATGTCCCTTGCACAGATTGGGGAATTTGCTTTTGTTCTGCTAAGTAGAGCATCTAATCTTCACCTAATTGAGGTAATAAGCAATCAAATGCCTCTGCGATTAGTTAGATCCAACCAAGTATATATCTTCCATACCGTGTGATACCACAATAGCTTGCTCATAATTTGCTTTTCGTGGAGCTAAAACAATGGCGTTTGTTTGCAGGGCAAACTGTACCTGCTGCTGCTGGGAACAACTGCGTTAAGCTTGGTATGGTCCATTTCGTTTGCGTATTGGTCCAGTTCCACATATTTGACACTGGAACTTGCTTTCTTTAGGAAGAGCAGTAGATTTCACATACACTTAAAAAACCACTATTGTTTAGTAACCATTCAAGTAAACTATCTTACAGGTAACAACACCATTGCTATTCAAATTGATACCAGCCGTTGTACATTTAGGAGTGCTCTTACGTTGGTTCTCCCCCGACAGCTCAACCGAGGTAAATCCTTTGTCTTACTCTCTCTCTCTCTCTCTCTACAAGTCTGACTAAAACTCAACTTTTGTACTTTGATTTTTCTCCATCTCTACAGATTGGTTTTAAAGGGGATTTGTATCATTCAGAAAGCGCAAAGCGTATATCTCTAATGATCCAAGGTTCTCTTCACGACTCTTGATGATGTTTCAGTATAACACAACAAAATCAAGCCATATTTGATCTCAAGCTTGGCAAAGGCAATGAAGGGAACATTGTTCAATTGTGTTATGGATGTATATACGTCTCGAGAGATCAGAACAAAACAGCAGAGGAAACTGTATAAAAATCTCTACACGAAGATAATTAGTGTCTTGTAACTTCACTTCATTTTTATGTTTTGCGATTCTTTTTTTTAGGGTAAAAAATGTAGGAAGAGGTTATTCTTAGTTTGTTTTCTTATATGTTCCGATTCCAACCCATAATGATAAAAACTCTCTTAAATATTAAGAATTTGTGAGTTAATCGACTACAAAGTACAAATACATAAATTAATCAAAGAATAAGTGGTTTCGTACAGAAAATATTAATGAAAAGAAGAAATAAAAATGAGTTACTGTCTTCTTTAACATTCCGTGGGAACCCGAGTTTTTATTGGCTTTAGCTTCAAACCAAGACTCTCCGGAGTGAGAAGCTCTGGCGAAATACACGACGGACTGAGTGGACTCCTGGGGCTATAGTTAACCCGACAAGGCCGATACATTCCAAACCCCATGAAAAAGAATTCCATTGGTATCAACATCGCATGTGGTTGCTCTTGTGTTACCATTGATCCACAAGATTGCACCTGCAACCTCTCAAACATCAAAGTATTTTCCAAGAATCTAAAAGCTTGAATCTTTAACATTAAACAGCATACCTCAACCAAGGCGCAGTATTTTCTATCCAATGCAGCCACCATGTGAAGAGTTTCAGAGTGGAAAGGAGATTGGTCGCCAACAAATATGAGTGTCCGGCATTTCAACCTCTTCAACCCTTCAGTTATGTCATGTCTCCTGTTAATTGCTTCTATAAACCGCCTAAGACCAATACCGTGTCTTTCACCAAGCAGCTGAAAAACAAAACATATAATAATGATACAGAAGTAGTTATTATAAAAGGTAATGAAAATATCTTTAAATCATCTAGAAACTTCTACTAGTTAAGTACTGACCCTTCTGCATTCATGTACTACATCCCGCTCCGGAACTTCAGAGCTCCCACGAGCTTCCTGACGTGATTAAAAACAAGATCAAATCGATGTTTATTGAGTTATGCAGGTTTCCTCAAAGGAATCAGATTACCTTACTGAAGTACCTCTGCAGGAATCGGTCTTTTAACATTCCGGACATGCCATAATAGTACAAAAGGTTTGACACCACCTGCAGGAATTAGTTTTAGTATTTGGTTTATTTGTCTGGCTACAAATGAAGTGTGTGACTTCCCCCTTTTTTAGAGTCATATAAACTATGATGGGAAGGCAGACCAGACCTTGTAATAAAACCATTCAGACCATGAGGGTGCTTTGCAAAGAGGCGATATAAGAAGCAGACCCAAAACTCGTTCTTTATGTTTGATCTGCAACCACAAAACAGTTATAGTAATCATAAATCGTATGATGCTCTAAGAATTTCAACTGCATATAAATCCTCAAAGAGCTTCAATGAGAGTACATACAGCAAACAAGGAAAGGATGTAGGCACCAGCTGTGATCCCCATGCACATTACTGCCTCTAGGCTGCAAGAAGCATATCAGTATTTAGTGCAAGTGCCCAAGTTAGAGTGAGAGTTATCAATTCGTTGAAATATGAGTCAAGTATTACCTAAAGAAGTTCAATACTTCAAGAATCTGGTCGGCAAGGTCTTCAACAGAAGGCGATGGATCAGTGGAACAAACTGGAGCAGCTCCGAACTACAGCAACTCTTTGTAGAAATGATGGAACCACACAACATGAGCAAGCAGCAAAGTAGATACAAAGAATTGAATTGTTTCAAGACAATCAATTTTGCAAACCTCATGTCCTGGGGGACTAATGTGGTAGATGCAGAAGTTATAGAGGAGTAAGGAAACTGCTTCAGGGCAGAGAAACAGTCCTTGGAAACACGACAAATCTAGGAAACAACAAGAACATATAATCAGATTATCGGGTGAAAAAACAAGTCATGTACCTAATGCCTATCCCCCATTCTTACAATTTAGTGCTACATCTGGGTAAGTAATCAATGCTGGTTTCTCTTGATCTCCATAGACTACAACTGAAACTAAACCGTGGCAAGTTTTGACATGATGCTCCTGCAAAAGATCAAAATAAGGAAGAAATGAATCAGTCTATCCAAGTTAAAAGAAAATTTAAACAATTCCACAGGCTTGATTCTCATATGGACACCACTAGTCTTATCCAAAATCAGCTTAACATTTAATCAACCAGAATAATCTTTTAACTTTTGTTCTTTGAATCAGACACAGCTAAGAAAGGAACATTCCAACTTCGTTCCAGACCACAAAACATAAGGTCCTCAAGAGATTCTTCCATGTGCAGAAAGAGGAAATCACTAGAAGAAACAACTTGTAGTTAAAAAAGTCGGATATTATGTCTCAATCATGGAGGAAAAAGATACCATATGCAAGGGAATCTCTTGACCTTTTATGCATAAGAAAAGAGAATCAAATAAATAAGATTTCTGATAAAATTTAAAGGATCAAAAGACAAAAATGAAACAACTTTTAAGAATAACCCATTTTGATTTGAATCCAACTTGTAATATAATTAAGCATTAAACTAAATCCAGAACGCTGTGAAAAAATAGCTAATAATACATTGCTTTCAATCAGAAGACGCTGATAATACTTCTTCAATTACCCAGAAATTCCTACTGAGTTTGCAAGCTAATTAGAAAAACTATAAACCCATAAGCGAGAAAATGAAATGTGACGAATCTAATTGGCATAAAACCAGAGCAGAAGAGGAAAACGAAAGAGGAAAGAAAATTATAAGTAGACATGGATTGAGAAGACATGTAAAGAAAAACAAAATTTCGGAGCTTAAATATGTAAATCAAACCTTGCCACCATTGTAGATCTCATCAATGCCGAGTGAGATGTCGTCATTTCCCCCCGTCATGGTCTATGAAACCCCCAAAACTGCGCCTTTCGCTCTCTCTCTCTCTATACCTCTGGTATACTGAAATCTATAAAGGAGACTACTCTTTTATGGTTTCTTGTAGCTAGTGCCTTAGATTGTACGCTTCAACGGCTCTTTTTACCTTTGCTTTGTCTTCTTCTTCGATGCAAGTGGACCACTTTCTTATCTCTCTGTATCGATGTCTGTGAGTTATATAAGAAAGAAGCGTTGCGTTAATGGCCAGCGGTAATCATTTCCCACCGACGCCGATTAGAGTTTTTTTTTGTGGGTTTTGATTTGCGACGAACCTTCAAACGGTGCCGTTTTGATGTTTGTATCACGATTTCAGTTTATGTCTTTTTGCCTATTTTTTTAGGACCAAAAACATATGAGTATCAGAAAAATTAGGATTGCGCATTTCGATATTTGATTCGGTTCGGTCGGTTATTTTCGATTTTGGTTTTTTAGTTGGTAAGATGTAAAATTTATTCGTTTTTTTTATATTTCGTTTTGGTTTCGATTTGGTTATACTTTGGTTTTGGTCAGTTTGATTATTAAATTTAAAAACCAAAAATAACCTAAATAATCGAAATAACCGAATAAACGAAAATAACAGAAAATAACCAAAAATAACCAAAAATAACCGAAAATAACCGAAAAGTAGCCGAAAAATAACCGAAAAGTAGCCGAAAAATAACCGATAAATAACCGAAAATAACTAAAATTAATCGAAAATAACCGAAAATAACTAAAATTAATCGAAAATAACTGAAATATCCGAAATATTTTCGGATAATCGAAAATAACCAAAAATAATTCAGTTTTTGGATATTATTTCGGTTTTTGGTTCGGTTTTGGTTACTAACCAATAACCATGATTTTCCAAAATAATATCCGTTCGATTATTTTTTTATAATCGAAATACCAACCAAAATCATTTTTTTGGTTTGGTTTCGATTCGGTTAATTCGATTCGGATTATCAGGTTCAGTGTAGACCTAACCGTATGAGATAATTCAATTGACAAAACATCTGATTGGGCCGAAAATTCGAGTAAATTGTTTAAGGCCCATTACTATGTGTCCCGTATCCCCAAACGGCATCGTTTTATGACTTTCACATTTTCTTTCATATAATTCGTTTCATTTGTTAAAACCCTCATTGATCGCTGGTGGTAAAAATGAACGCCGCCGAAGCTAAGTCGGAGACGCTGCTGAGGGTTGCAGAAATCGGAGGACGAGGAAGGAGTTTGGTGGCGGCACAGACTCTTCGTGCTGGACAAGTTATTCTCAGAGAGTCTCCTCTCCTCCTCTATTCTGCTTTCCCTTTTCTCTCCCCTGTTTCACCATACTGCGACTGTTGTTTCCGGCTGTTAGCTTCATCAGCGCAGAAATGTCAATCTTGCTCTCTCGTATCCTTTTGTAGCTCTACTTGTTTTGCCTCTCACTCTCCTTGGCTCTGCGAATCCCTTCGTCGGCTACACCAATCATTTTCTGCTGCGTTCGTCGATCAATCTCCTGAACGCCAAGTCCAAGCTCGTTTCCTCCTCTCTGCCTACAATCTAGCTGCAGCTTCTCCTTCTGATTTCCAGATTTTGCTCTCGCTTCAAGGTAATGGAGATCCTACTTCTGATTCCGCCGCAGCTGTTTTTCTTCATTCTCTTTTATCCGCCGTGTGTCCACCTCTACCGGTTACAATGTCGGTGGAGCTCACGGCGGCTCTCCTGACCAAAGATAAAGTTAACGGCTTCGGTTTGATGGAACCATTCTCAGTTTCGAGAGATAAGAGATCTGTACGAGCTTATGGGATTTATCCCAAGACATCGTTTTTCAATCACGATTGTCTTCCAAATGCTTGTAGATTCGATTACGTTGACTCTGATTCCGACGGTAATACAGACATGATCATTAGGATGATCCACGATGTTCCTGAAGGAAGAGAAGTCTGTTTAAGCTACTTTCCTGTGAACATGAACTATTCGAGCAGACAAAAGAGACTGCTTGAAGATTATGGTTTCAAGTGTGACTGTGATCGGTGCAAAGTGGAATCTAGTTGGTCGGAAGATGAGGAAGATGAGAACGACGTTATGGAAGAGATGGAAGATGTAGATGGACAGGAAGAGATGGAGGATTTTGAGGGTGAGATTGACGAAGAAGAAGAAGAAGAAGAAGAAGAAGAATCATCTAGTTTCCCTCACGCATACTTCTTTGCTAGATATATGTGTGAGAAGGAGAATTGTTTTGGCACTCTCGCTCCACTTTCGCCAAAGACTTATGATGCTTCAAAGGTTCTTGAATGTAATGTTTGTGGAAGCGTTAAAGAGGATGAAATTGGCCGAAATCAATGAAGACTAGAGGGAACTTAGCTTCAAGATTTTTTTCTGGTCTTGACCACATCTCTACCCAATGTTTGTTTATGTTGGGCTCCTCTGCTCATTTTGGATTAATCCAGCTTAAAACTATTCCACTTTGGGTATTATTTTTCTCCATGATAGTCTTTTGAGTCATTTGGAGGGCATCCGTTTTTTCCTGGCGAAAAATCATAACTTTCACTTCTAAGGTGAAAATTATTAGTTGTACAACTTCCATCTCCTCTCGGTGTGTATATTTGTGTTTAGTGGTTGATGCAGGCAGACCAAAGTTGTGAAGACCAGATCAGAATATAAGAAGCGTGTTGACTTTGGTCGTGAAGCCATATTTGAACAATGACTGATTATTAACAATGGTCGTTCGAGTGGACCTTTTCAAGAACAAGAAGTGGGGGGTGGTCTCATTGCACAACCCAAATCTAGCTATAAATCACAATCACAACCAAACCATAAACGGGGATTCACACAAACTGGTTCCTTGCGTTTCTTTTGGTGTTTTCAAAACTGTAACCTTTTTCAGATTCTCATACATAAAGGGGAAAAAAAGACAAAATGAATCAAACTGTGGAATCTTCAACATCACTGTCATCACTTAATTCACCTGAACTAACCCCTGAATCAGCTGCTGAACTGGAATCAGCACGATCATACTTGAGATACTTAACACTTCCCTTCTCACTAGTCTTTTCTTTTCCCTTCCTCTTCTTTCCCGCACTTTTCATTGACAGTGCAGCACTTATCAATGCGGTATTTGTCATTTCATCTATCTTTTCATCCTCCTCTATGTCTTCAGATTCGATATCTTCTTTTTCTTCACCTTTGTCAATAGAAAACAGCTCAGCCTCTATAACATTGTCCTTTGCATTCATTGATATCTTCCCTGAGAAGTCTCCTTGAGCATTAGCTATGCTAAGACAACGCTTCATAAGTGGATTTCCGAATGATATCCCTCCTTGTCTCTCAAGGTTAGTTAATAGCTCTGCCAAAAAGATTTCGAAAGCATAATAGTTAAGAGACTGCTTTCCAATATATTTTGGTATTATACCATATACTCCTTGTGCCTAATTTTTAACCTGCTATGAGATCTTTTGGCAAAGACCTGGTTTCTGGATCGGCACCTCCAATCACTTTAATCCATTTTGTTACTTGTAAACGCAACTGTGAACTTGAGAAAGCGCTAGAATAAGAGAGAGCTCTTTTCTGATCTTTGTTCTTCCTGCAATATAAGAAAGAACGACATTCATTCCTAGAACTGGTCGGACAAAAGACTCATTGCGTGTGTAAGAACTTGAAATCATGTTTTGTACCTGCAAAACTCAATAGCCTCATGCATAACAATTAACCTCGAAAAGGTCAAACTTTTTGCTAGGTTTTCAGCTACTCTGGTGGACAGGAAAGAATAATCTACCAACACAACAGCATCATATAGAACTTTCCTCAGCACAATTTCGTCTTCAGATTTCTGCATAGAAAGAGTCTACATCATAAGCCAACTCGAAAAAGCGAATATATATATGCTGAATCGAAATGGATACTAAGGAACCTTATTCACCACATAGGTTCTCAGTTCTCACTATTATATGCAAGCACAGAGAATATGCACAGTGTAGAAAAAACTAACCAGAATATGAGAACCGAGAGGCAATTTCGGCTCTATGAGCATGTTAACAAGGACATCTGCATAACAAAATAGGCTATAACCTCGATAACTAAATATACCAAACAAGCAGCAATAAAAAAAACCAAATAGGACTAAACTTAGATGCTTACCAAAGAAGTAGGGATTACGAAATGCTGTTATGGATCCGACGACCCAGTTAGTCAATTCTTTCTCTACATCACCTCCCATAAACATTCCTCTAAGCTCCAATATCAGTTTCAAGAAAAACGCCTCAGAAATAACGACACCAGCTAAGCAATTCAAACTGACATTTTCCTCAATCATTCTATTGCAAATATCATCACTAACAAGAGGGAAGAACGAGCCCAACTCTTTTTCACTCCAAACACGAGCTAAGTCTCCAATTGCAACACTAGAATCTACGTCTTCAGTACTTCCTTCGTTTAAATCGTTGCTAGAGCAGACACTAAGATACCCAAGCATTGCATTAACCAATGACATAGCCTCTCTCAAGGCCGATTTTTCTTTCTTCGAGCTCACGTCTTTGCTTAAGAGCGTATTCACTAGCTCGTAGACCTCAGAGATAATGGGAGCAAGCAATCCAATGCTTTTTGACGAATTACAAGACGCAGAGCAAGTGGATACTAACTGAAACATACCCTTTGCTGAGGCAACTCTACTCAAAGCATCTTCATTTTCCGGTTTCTTGACGCGATACGATAACCCAGTGTATACCCAGATCGATTCGAATGTCGGGTCAATCTTCGATTGCATCAAATTGTAGAAAACATCGACAAAATGTGAGAAATCCGAACCTCCACCACGAATCTCAGCTATAAGATCTTTAATCAAGTCGCTTTGAGAAACTGGATTAAATGGAGTCACTGTCTCCGTGAGAAGCAGAGCCATTGATTTTTCGGAAGTGAATTTGAAAGGAACAAAATTCGGTATTTGGTTAGTCTGCGGAGAGGAGACGTTTCTCTGATTTGGAATTAGGGTTTTAGGAGGTTTAAGAGTCTTGAAGGTGTGGGATCTGCCTAAGGTATCAGATCCAACGACTATGATTGATTTTTGATAGTTTTCCTGTAATAACAATTTATTTTTCATTTTAAAATTATCATATATCTTCAAATCTTCATAGAACTAACTCATAATAGATTTTTACTGATATAAAAGTTCAAAACATATTTTCTTTTGGTATAAAAATTCGAAATTTATTTTTTTCTAACTTAAAATTTCAAAATTTAACACACATATACATTAATAAATATTGTTTATACTATTTTTTAAATTTTATGTTTTTGGATAAATAAGTTTCGAATTTTATCTTATTAAAAATATATTTATAACTTTTATTTCAAAAAATATCAGTAATCGTATTTAGATGAACACAATATGATAGTTTAAATGAAAAATATATCGTTAGTCTATTTTATAATATTATATATATAAATTAAAATCTAATCAAAAATATGATACATCCGTACAAAATTTAAAAGATCAACGATTTATTTCTCTCTCAAAATCGAAAATCGGGTCGGTTGAGAAAAAATCACGGGTTTGAATTATCTATATTTGGATAGAATGATATATGGTTTGGTTTGTATTAGTTGGTATTGGATTTATGACATTAACCTAGAAAACTAATACGTAAGGGGAAAATTGTTTCGAAGTTTCAGTTTAGGGGTTTCAAGTTTTTATCTATTTTCTGAATGTTATTACGGTTGATTATATAGTTTTGAGTACATGTTGTGTTATACGATATGAAGAAAAATAGATCGTCAACCAAAATTTAGATGAACTAATTTTTTGTGTGAAAAATATTTAATAATATAAATATAGTATATATTTTATCCAAAAAATGTTGATTTTATAAAAAAAATTATTTGTACCAATTTAGAATATATCTATTAGTATTTATAAAATAATACTTTCTATCATTCATTAAAAAATATGAAAATACTACATAATCATCTCAGTATTTTTATTAGGATCATCATTATCTTCAAAGTTTAAACAAAATAATCATAAAAATCAAAACTTAGTTCCAAAACTAAGTCACTCATGAATGTATATAATTATGCAACAAAACTTTTACGATATACTTAAACAACTAAATGGATCAACTAAACAATAAAACATAATTATACTCATATGGATCATAAAACATTAGTGGACACATGCATAAAGACTATATGATATATCATTGTATTTTAAATATTAAAATGTAAAGTAATAAAACCATAAACAATAAAGCAGCAAATTTTGGCTAAACAAACCGAAATAAAAACCATCGATTTGTCACATGAAAAAAGTCATAATCGATAATATTAAATGTATTAAACAAAGGACAAAACCCGACAACAATTTTTTCAACCAGAAGAATGAAACACAGAAGCATTAAGCATAATGGAAAATTCAAAGTAACGTTTTGTAAAAAAACAAAAAAAAAAATACAAAATTCAACAATCGCAAATTATGGTTTTAGCTGCAGTAAGTTTGGGAATTCGGATATTCGGTTCGGTTTTACTTGGTTATTTTTGATTTTGGTTATTTTTTATTTCGGTTTTTTCGGTTAGTAAAATTAAAAATCCATTTAATTATTTTTATATTTTGGTTCGGTTTCAGTTCGATTATACCTCAATTTCGGTCGGTTCGTTATTAAATTTAAAAACCAAAAATAACCGAAATAACAAAAATAACCGAAATAACAAAAATAACCAAAATAACCGAAATTAACCGAAATTAACCAAAATAGCCAAAAAATAACCAAAATAACAAAAAAATAACCAAAATAACTAAAAAATAATCGAAAATAACCAAAATATCTGAAATATTTTTAGATAACCAAAAATAACCAAAAATAATTCGATTTTTTCGGATATTATTTTGGTTTTTGGTTTGGTTTCGGTTACTAACCAATAACTATGGTTTTCCAAAATAATATCTGTTCGGTTATTTCTATATAATCGAATATCAACCAAAATCATTTTTCGGTTCGGTTTATTCGGTTTAGATTATTTACCCAGGTCTAAGATGCATTATATTATTGTTCGTTTATCTACCGTAACTATTTACGATCAATTACAACGGTCATATATTTGCATCTGGTATCATTATTTTTTCACTATTGATTAAAACAACAGTAAAATAAAAAAAACTTATGATCAATCATAATCATAATGGATGATAATAACAATCAAACGAATAATACTAATAAAAACATATTAGTAAATCATGATCATAAATCAATAAACAATTTTTAGTAATAAACTTGATTTTAAATCATAAATAAGTTTAATATATATGATTTTAAAATTTTAGGTACAGAACATTCGATGACGTCAACAGAAAACGAATTAAATTTCAAATTATATATTTCTATATTTACTACTGTAGAAAACTATTTAGATTAAATTTATAATATATAAAAGAGTAATACCCTAAAATAGCACATTTTAAAGTTTTTTTTCCAAATCTAGCATCATAAAATTAAATTCCCAAAAATAGCACAAATACTTATGTGAAAATACTTATTTATTCTAAATAAATTATATATAAACTTAAAGTATTGTATTTGGGTTCATTATTTCTAATTTAGGGTAATTTTTTTCTATTATACTATAGTTTTAATGCATTTTAATATTAAATTTGTGCTATTATTGGAAATTTAAACTAATAATGCTATTTTTGGAACAAAAACTTATAAAGGTGCTATTTTAGACATTTGCCCTATATAAAAGAGTATAAAATATTTTACAGAATATAGTTATAGTGTACATGCACATGATAATTCGTAACAATCCACTAATTGTAAAAAACAAAATTCGTATTCCTTTTGGGTTTTATAGTTTTAGTCAGTTTTCTCTTTAACACGGCATTGAAAACATATATTAATGGTTTCGCGCAGTGTCCAACCATTTTGTTTCTTCTAATTTATTCATCTTCCTTCTTCTCTGAATCAGTATTCGTTTTTCTCAGATCACAGATTTTCGTCTGATCTATCTAATAAGCAAAGAAAACCCTAATTTCGATCGAGTTTCTTTTTACCAGAGCCATCAGTTTCTCTTGGACTATATAGGTCGAGCGGTTTCCGATTTTCGTTTCTCTTTACTAAATTTCAATCCATGAAGAAGGTGCTTCAACGAGGCTTTAAGCCTGCTAAATGGTAATTTGATTTTCTATGTTTCTGTGTTTGAGATTATGTTTAAATTTAACCAGATTCTATTATGATTGAACTTTGTGTTGAGAAAGAATCTGGTGCTGCGTAATTGGATTGTACTGTTTCATTCGTTGTTTTTGGTTTTGATTTTAATTTTTTTCTTTCTGGGGGTTTTATGTTGATTTATTGATTTTATATATGCAGCAAAACAGCTTTACAAATGGCGAATTCACGCCTTAAGATACTCAAGAACAAAAAGGAAATTCAGATTAAACAGTTGAGGAAAGAATTAGCTCAATTGCTTGAGGCTGGGCATACCCCTACAGCTAGAATTCGGGTCAGCAATCTGATCTTTGTTTCTGTCAATGAAAGTTTGGGTTTCTTCTCTCATGCTGTTTAATGAAGAAATTGGGAATGTGGTTATGTTTCTCTCTCTCTCTCTTAGGTGGAACATGTGGTGAGAGAAGAGAAGACAATAGCTGCCTATGAGCTCATTGGAATATATTGCGAACTTCTTGTGGTTCGGTTGGGTGTTATTGAATCACAAAAGTAAGAAAAATCTTACTCCTTTTCATTGGTGAACATTAGACATTATTTGTTTATGTCTAATGTATCGATCGTTGTGATATATTACTTTCAGAAACTGCCCCATTGATCTGAAAGAAGCGGTCACAAGTGTCTTATTCGCTTCCCAGAGGTTATCAGATGTCCCTGAGTTCTCAGAAATCGTTAAGCAATTCACAGCCAAGTATGGGAAGGATTTTGCTACGTCTGCTATTGAGTTGCGTCCTGATTCTGGTGTGAGTCGCCTTGTAAGTGGCTGTGTCTCTTCTCGATTGTTATATGAATAAAGAAAGTAAGAAGAACCTTAGATGGTGATTTTGTATTAAGAACCGTTCTTCATTATGATTCTTATCTTTATAGTTGGTGGAAAAGTTGTCAGCCAAAGCCCCCGATGGTCCAACAAAAGTCAAGATTTTGATGGAAATTGCCACGGCCCATAATGTCATATGGGAGGCAAAATCTTTTATTGAACCAGATCCAAAAGACCAGTTGCTGGTAAGTAATAACATGTCAGTGTAAAGGCATCAGTTGTTTACTTATCTGCTAACGCTAACCATAACTTTTACATGTGCTTTAGAGTGGAGAAAGCTCGTTTCAGTCAGCTAGTAGCATAGACGTGGATTCCTATAGTATCCCAGAAAAGGCTCAAATTCCAAATGTCCAAGCTCCAGCTACTGTCAATGTTCAACATGGATCAAGTGAAAGACATCATTCATCAGAGAGCTCTTCTTATGCAAATGATGGAAGATTTTCAAGCTGTAGTAACAATGTTACTTCTGGGAAGGCTGATGATTATCATCCAAATGCAAGACCTTTTGGTAAGCGGTTTCCTTAACTGTTTCTGTTTTTGTTTCTTGATTGAATCATTCATCGAAGTTGTTTTGTTTGACAGGGTCTAGGACTGATGAAGGGGAGTGTGGAAATCCAAATCATGGCGATGAAAATTCATCTTCAAGAAGTACGCATAGGTGGGAAACAGAATTTTTTGATTCTACAGAAGCTGCACGTGCGGCTGCTGAAGCTGCTGAAAGAGCAAGTTTTGCTGCGAGAGCAGCTGCTGAACTTTCGAGCAAAGAAAGGATGACGAGGCAGAATTTGTCAGAGTCACATATATCCTTTGCATCCGTTAATTTCAGAAATGAACCTTCACATAGACGTAATAGATCAAATGTACAGAGCGAAAGTTTCTCTGAAGATCAATTATCTCCAAGACAAAATCAAAGGATGTACTATGAAGATCTGGGCAAAACCCAACAAGATAGATATGGTAGGGCAAATGAATCTGATATTCCTCCTGTAGATAAGCCATCAGAAAGACATTCGCTGGAGAACTCAAGAAAGAACAACGGTTCCTTTGGTAAAACAGGTAGGGAGAAGCAGCCAAGCGAGGATGACACGGATTTAAATGTTGGTTACTCAGAAGATTTTCACCTCAGGAAGCAGTCAAGACAGGCTTCATTGCATTCACATTCAAGCAGTTATTCAGATGAGAATGTCATTGGCTCAGATTATACGAAGTCGTCGAGTGTAGTGGAGGAAAACGTTTTTGCCACTGAATATGATCATCAATCTCAGAGCAGCTTTGTAGATTCCCATGACCATGGACATGCTGCTGCTGCTGCTACGTTTGATGATTATAACTCCTTTTTCGATAAACCTAAATTTGACGCGGAAGATGAATATGATCATGGAGTGGGATTTTCATTGATTGGAAGCAAAACATCTTCTCTTACAGCAACACCAACTGTTGCCTGGAGCTTCAAAGGAGACCATAATAAGTCTCATGGAAATCACAGCTCAAGCTCACAAGTCTTCCAAGAGAGCCCAAGTTCTCCATTATTTGATGACGTCTCTACAAATCCTCCGTCTCCTTACCATGAGCCTGACCCAAATGCCAAGTTTGACAATTATGGTCCAAATTCAGATAGCGATGATGATCAGCCAAGACACAAAGGTAAAGTTTCTGGAGGTATAGATGAAAGGGTGAATCCGACATCTGATCGATCTCAGAAATTCGAAGGCTCTGATCCTGTGGGACATGAATTTTTCCCTTTAGAAGCAGAAGAACGCAAAGATGATTCAAGGACACGGGAAGAATCAGATTCTGAGGCAGATGCTCAGATTGGTCTGAACTTTAGACCTTTGGTCGGGGGATTTAGGAACAAAAAGACACTCCCACCTTACAGAATGAGCTTGGCAAGTAATGAGGTATCGTCCAAGTCTGAAAAGGAACATAATGGAACAGATGATGTTGGTCAGTCGATGTCTAATTCTAACAGTAGCAGAAAAGAAATCTACACTAAGAAAGCAAGCAACAGCGAGAAGAGACCAAGCTTTACATCATCACAGTCATCTTCTAGTGATGATGATAACTCAGAGATCCAACTTCGAGGACAGACAGAAACAAAATCCCAATCCTCATATCCTCATTCCCATTTCACCCATGATGACTCGAAGGAAGAACTTCCGACACCAGCTGCTGTCAGAAGTCAAGAGAGGACTCATAAGCCAACAACGGGAATGAGAGATCACAATAGACCAAACTTCAAAACCCCAGCTACAACCTTGTATGAAGATGAGGAAGAAGTCGAAAGAAATGTTGCACAAGTCAACGCCAAACCAACTAAAACAACCGGATTCTCTCTAAGGACAAAGGGGCAAGTGAAAATTCATGAGAAGCGTTCATATCCAGTGATATCAAAAACTGACAAAGAGACTCATGACCAGCCATCTCCAAAATCAAGTACAGAGCACAAGACAGAAACTTCAAGCTCTGTTCCACAAACTGTAAAATCACCGGATCCAGAAACCCCATCAAGGGAGAGAGCTAGTCATGTTCATCCCAAACTCCCAGATTATGACGACATCTTTGCAAAGCTTGGAGCTCTTCGTGCTCCTAATCGCCGCTGAATCTGCTCATCATCTGTCTGTTCATATATTTATTATTTGTCACAGAGATCAGTCCTGCTCATTGTTTACTCTGATTGAATTTGATATTCTTACACATTATACAGGTTGAAGCACTGGTGTAATTCTGCTTGTTCATGATTGGTTTTCTTTTTGTCTATTTTATAATTTGGTGTGGATAAACAGAGCAAACCACTATTTGTGAAGCTACAGATTTCTGTAAGATTTGAAGCGTTGTAACAACGGAAATAAAGTTTGTTCTCGAATAGCCAATTTGCTCAAAGTACAATGCAAGAAACAAAGAAAGAAAGCTGAAAAAGCAGAGAAACCATATCCTCTCACAAGATTTGAACCTCCAATTCAATAGAAGAAACCAAGAACCTGACCACCCACATTCCTTTTGATAGCCTCTTCGTGGTCCAAAATGCCATCAGGAGTTGTAATTACAACATAACCCCACTGCATAGAACATGTTAAACAAGGTTAAGTTACTGCTATTGTTAGTTGCCTAATTAGGATTCAACATGACAAAACCTGGCGGGTAGGAAGTGTGCGTTCCGTGTACTGCCCAATCTCTTTTGCCTTGACGTCTTGCCTATAAGTGAGAGCTTTGCAATCATTAACCCTTCCTTGTAGATCAACAGTTATTCTTCCAACTCTGTGTGGATCATAGACTTGAAAGTTCTTGATGTACCCTATACATAAACATAAATTGTAATAAAGTTATAGAGAAAAAAAATACTCGAGTTTGTACACCAGGGAGATACAGATTTGAGCATATAAATGTTATCTACAAACTTCAGCAACAAGTATCAACTTTTAACAGAACTTCTCATAAATCATGACTAAGAAACAGGATGAAGTATATACACAAATGCATATTGAAACAAAAGTAAACTAGACCACAGACTTGAGACCTGCCCTTCTCCTGAACCATAGATGAAGATGTGAATCATCCATAAGATTCAAAAGCAGAAGATTTCAATCATCTGCAACTTCACTTTCATCTGTTTGAACGATGTTAACAGCTTTTACATTGAGAGATCACTCATTGCAATGCTTGAATTATACTGGTTTAGAGTCAGCTCAAAAACTACCAATATAAAGGCCAAGTTCCATGAACTAATAAATCATACAAAACTAGATACTTCACCACAAGCAAGTGAACCATATGTCGACGAAACTGATGAAACTAAACAATTAGAAGGAAATTTGGGGAAATGAATAAAGACCCAATTCGCCCAGAAGAAAGAATCATAGAAAAATCTCACCTTTTTCCTTCATGATTTTCAGGAACGAAGACATTACGGTAGAGACAGGCTTTAGCTCCACCGAAGCTTTCCCTCGCTTTTCCGCATTCACAATCGTTCTCAACGCGTCATTCAATATCCTCCTCCCCATCTCTCAGATCAAAAATTTTCGATTTGTAATAGAAATTTGGATATAATCGAATCGAAGGATCTAAAACCCTTACACTTTCATAGAACAACTGAGCAAATGGGTTTTTTCTTTTCATTCATTATTTAGGGGCACTATAGACTTTACACCTATCTTCTTTTTTTTTTGTAAATGTTAATTATTTCCTTCACAGTGACACGAACTAGGGTTTTGTTTTAACAGAGGTCATATAAATAGCTCGATCCTCATATCATAAAGCTCCGGCGCCACCATTAAAACCGAGTCTTCCCTCTCTCCCTCTTTCTCCGAATATCACAGTGAGCGTTTTGATCCTCTCTCAGTTATCCCGATTTGATAGATCGTGTGATTATCGTGCTATTTCCTAGTCCATACATCGATCTGTCATGTCTAAATTATTGAATTAACATCCCTTCTATTGATTGGTTTGGTGTATGTAGGTTTCGATATGGCGACAGTTCCAGGACAATTGATCTGGGAGATCGTTAAGACCAACAACTGTTTC
This sequence comes from Pugionium dolabratum, assembly GCA_018901945.1. Lineage (NCBI taxonomy): Eukaryota > Viridiplantae > Streptophyta > Magnoliopsida > Brassicales > Brassicaceae > Pugionium > Pugionium dolabratum. Next base: position 212,079 of record JAEVFF010000179.1, on the reverse strand, counting down.
TTGGTGAAACAGTTCGGAAGAGGCAACGCCAAGGTTCAATTCAGCAAGGAGAGCAACAATCTCTGCAACCTTAACTCCTACAAGCACTCTGGTAAGTTTTTACGCTCGTCTTTTGCTCTTGTTTCGTAGATTCTTATGAGTAATGATCTTTGCTTATTAACTAAATGAACGTTAATACCTTATTGGATTTAAACTGATAGTTGTTAAGTTTTTGTAGTTGGGTGTATAGACATGGCTGAGTTTTGGAATATAAGATGCTTGCAGTTGAAATTAGCTGCATGAGTTGGGATTTAGCTATTCCTCGAATGTGGAACTGTGTGAGTTAAGCTAGCTGGGAAATGTAGTTACTTTAGATCTCTCGTTTAATTGTATTTAAGTTTGTTAGATTTTGTTTCTTGATTCGTCTGGTTAAGGATGAATTTGGTTGCTTGAGTACAATCTCGAATTTGGATTCATCTGTTAAGAAATGTGTTGTATATATATAATGGGGATGAATCTTTCGATGTGGCTTCAGGTCTTGCAAACAAGAAGACTGTTACCATCCAGCCAGCGGACAAGGAACAAGCTGTTTTGCTCGCCACCACCAAGACCAAGAAGCAGAACAAACCTAAGCTCTCTGTGAACAAGTCTGTCCTGAAAAAGGAATTTCCCAGGATGTCAAAGGCTGTTGCTAACCAGGTATGTCTGTCTTTATTATTTATGCCTGTTTTGATTTACACACACTCTGCTTCTGAGCTTCAATAGCCATAATCAAATATTTCAATCTCTAGATTAGATATGTTTTGGAATTGATCTGCATCGTTCCTCCCTTACACATTTCATTGTGCTGTGAAGTTTAATCTAACGAAATTCTTGTGTAAAATTGTTCAGGTGGTAGACAACTACTACAGGCCAGACTTGAAGAAGGCTGCTCTTGCTAGACTCAGTATCATCAGCAAAAGCCTTAGGGTTGCTAAGTCCGGTGCCAAGCAAAGAAACCGACAAGCTTAAGTTTTGTCACAATATGTTTTTCTTTAAGTAAAAGATATTGCTGAACAAGTTTATTAAAGCTATTTTGTCCAAGTTGAACCATAACGGTGTATTCCTTTTCATTATCATTTTCAAAAAGAGTTAGAATTTCTTTTCTTTTTTTTTCTTATTATTATGCTTATGTTTTGTGTCATTTTGTTGGATTCAATCCAATCAAGAATTTGTTTAAACATCAATTGTTGAAGTTTTATAACAATTCCTAGCCAGATCCTATTAAATACTTGAAACTTGTTCTGAAGTATATCTTCATCTATACTGTTAAAACAGAATCATTTACATGTGTTGTATTACATCATTCCATTCAATCGCATTAACTTAATTCTAGTTGTTCAAGAAGAGACATGAATCAAAAGTTCATTTATGTTATTGTGGAGCTTTAACTGTTTAATGTTGAGTTCTTTAGATCCCACAAGAAACAAACTTACTACATTGTTGTCTTGAGCGTCTCCTTAAGCCCATTAAGCCCATTTTCGGCCCAAATAAACTTATCGGAAGCTTTATATTAGGGTTTTCTTACATGCTGTTATTTTTCTATCTCTGTGCCGTCTCCATTTCCATTTTGAGATCGGCGAAGATGGAGAAAGGGAAGGGGAGAAAGGAGGAAGTCGTTACGAGGGAGTACACTATCAATCTCCACAGGCGTCTTCATAGCTGGTAAACCTAATTTTTAAAATTTTCCTTTCTGATTTCGATATCTCATTATGCGTTTCGGTGGTGAAATTGTACCCTTTTCGATTCTGGGTTTCGTTGATGATGATTAAACTGAATTTCTGCTCCGATGCTTTCGAATTAGGGTTTCTTAAGTGCAGAGCTTGTGTTTTACTCGGATTAAGGCTTTACTCTCTGCTGGTTTTTACTGAGCATAATTTATGTCTGATGCTAAGATTATAGCATTGTAAGTGCTGTGAGAATATACTTTGACATCCACTGGTTGTAGAAAACAATTAGTCTTTCGATGAGTAATGATCATAACATCTTCTTGTTGCTGTTGATCTCCATGGCTCAATGTAATTTAGTGAAGAAATGGATTTGTTATGGGAGCATATCCATTAGAGCTCCTTGAAGCTAATGTTAATATCTTAAAGGTTCGCATGATCGATGTTGCGGTATACTGATGCTGATTCCTCAATGTGTATTTCATCATTGACATTTACACAGCACATTCAAGAAAAAGGCACCGAATGCTATAAAAGAGATCAGGAAATTTGCATTGAAAGCAATGGGAACAAAGGACGTTAGAGTAGATGTTAAGCTCAACAAGCAGATATGGAGCAGAGGAATCCGAGGTCCTCCTAGGAGAATCAGAGTTCGTGTTGCTCGTAAGAGGAACGATGATGAAGATGCCAAGGAAGAGTTCTACTCTCTCGTCACTGTCGCCGAGATTCCACCTGAAGGATTGTCTGGTTTAGGCACTAAGGTTATTGAAGAAGACGATTGAAACATGGCTATGTACTCGTAAATCCTTATCTTAAAAATATTGTTGCAGCTTTTTGTCATATCTTTTAGATCAAAAAACATAAAGAGAAAAACTTTGCTTGCTTTGATTACTTTGTCCACATTGGTAATGTATTTATAATGTTTTAAATTGTAGAAAGGACAGATCTTGGACTGATGCGAGTTCGATCTTTAAGTGACATTTGATCACTTTGTAATCCATAATAGTTAGAATTGGGCCAATTGGAGTCTGGCCCAAAGCCGAGACCCAACACTAACAAAAGTGTTGTTCGTTTGGATGCAGCAGGCGGCTGCGGCTGCAGTCAATCCTGTAGTTATGGCTGTGGCAGATGTTGTTCGTTTATCTGCGGTTGTAGTTACGGTTGATCGTACATTTTTAGTCGTACCGCTATTTTAATCAGCGGTTAAAAAAATTGTAACATAGGATGCAGTGTCTGATTGATGTGTCTGCCGCAGATACCTACGATAACTAAACGAACAACAATCTGCCGCGATCGCAACTATATGAATTTTACAAATGAACATGACCAAAAGAGTTGGATATTGAGACCGGACCCAAGGCCCACAAAATATTTGGAATTGAGGCCGGACCCGAGAAAAATGAACCCAATCTGGTCCGGCAATAAAAATCCTGACCGTACCGGCCGGTTCGGCTCGGTTATGAAAAACCTTGCATTTCGTAACTAATACTAGTTCTGGTTTTTGGATACGTTATTGGTATTTTGAAGGCCCATTTAAAAACCCAATATGGCCCATATAAGCTATTAAACGGCTCTGATATATAAACGACTCTATGATTCCTAACCCTAAAAAGCGAATGAGCATCGTTTCACCCAGCGGCAGAGCGTAAGCTAGAAGAATCTCTGAAATCAGCAATGGGTGATTATCCACGACTTGTTGTTTCCTTATGGTTTGAAGTATCTTGGACTTATTGGTTATTCTCCCAAACAATGTGGCTCTGATGTTTGTCTTTGCTTGCTTGTAATCAATCACAGGAAAGGTCCACGGTTCATTGGCTCGTGCAGGTAAGGTGAGAGGTCAGACACCCAAAGTGGCTAAGCAGGACAAGAAGAAGAAGCCTCGTGGCCGTGCTCACAAAAGGATGCAACACAATCGTCGATTCGTCACCGCCGGTAATTAGTTTTACTCCATTTTTTTACTATCAGATTTCAGGTATAGGATTCTTCGTCCGATAATTTGATCATTCTGACACGAGGTTACCGATTTTCTAAGGCTGAGTTAGCTCTCTGAAGTTGGATTAGAGTTTTGTTGATTGTTCTTGCCTCTCTTTAGCTCATCGTAAGATTTTAGTACCTGTGATTATACATTTCTATTTTAGTATTTGGTTCACTCCAATCGTACTACTAGATGCATATAATACTTTCCGACGATAGAAATGTATGTGAATGTAATTATAAATTAAATTTTTTTAAGTACTTTGGCAAATCCTATTCCAAGCTATCAACATTGTTTTGGTTTCATCATATTATATTGCAGAAGCTTGTATAGATTCTCATTATCTTTTGTTTGTGTTCACCTTTACGATTGCAGAGCTTTTGCTTAGACATTACTGCCTCAGTATCTGTATCCTGTTGTTTATCTTGTGAATTGCTTTGATATTAATTCATAGTCGTAGTGTGATTTGATCAACATTTAGATTCTAATTTCTGATTATGCTATGTGAACATTCATATATTGTGCTGTGTGAGATACTACTTTGGAGTTACATGTCTAGTTCATTTGAAGCTTTAATCTAACGTTGCAGATAATAGTTTCTAAAAATAAGCACATATGTTAGTTAATTCCATTCTATTTTCTATGGATAACTTTGTTCAAATCAATACAATTTGGTTTCCTTTTTTCTTTGTTAATCATGAAGTTGCACAAGTTTGTTTTTGACATGTGAATTATCATTTGTTTTTGTTTGTGTTGTTCTTCAGTTGTTGGCTTTGGCAAGAAGAGAGGACCTAACTCATCAGAGAAGTAGACAAAGAAGGTTTAACTTTTGATGTTGTTTACAGATGATTTGATGTTTTGATAATGAGTCTTTAGATGGTACGAAACTTATGAATATTGAATTTTGATAATGAGTCTTTAGATGGTACGAACTTATGAATAGTGAAACCTATTTAAATAAATTTACAAATGACTCATAAGCGGAACATATATAGTCCAAAATTATGTGTACAATTCTTATCAATTAGCTTGAAAAGTCTGGTAAGATTTGTACATTGTGTAGTATCATGAAAACAGAACAAAACGACGATGACATTGACGAAAGTGTGTTCACAGCCGCTAAAACTGTCGGAAGTAACAAAGAAGCAAAATTCTTTTTCATCCGAATTGATATTCACAAGATTGTGAGGATAAAAATGTCTTTTCCTATTCAATGCATATATAGGTGTTACAGAAGCAATAGTTTGTCTTCGAATGACTCTTTCGTCTATATCTCTGTCCGATCTCATCTCTCCTCGCTTATATGATTCCATCACGGCGACAGATAAGAGAAAATTGGGTATTCATTGTGCTCGAAAAATCAAATGATTTATAAGAATTATCAATGATATACAGACTCACATGATGTTGGACAAAGGATATTCTAATTGGCAAGTCCAATATTCTTCATTTCGTGGCTTTATTCTGCTTCGTCTGTTATTCTATCCATCATACGTTCAAGTTCATAGTATGTGCAACCCAACTACACGACAAGTCATAAGTTTACCCTGTGAACATGATGTTGATGTTCAACATTATGCAAAGAAAAATCTTACGTACATGTTGTGATACGACCCGAGTGATGATCAGTTCAAAATATTGCTCCTCTGGCTATTTCTTTAACATAAGACTATGTACTTTGGGAAGAAGTTAACCTTCTTCTTCAGGAGGCACAACGAAAAGAATCTCAGCTTTTATACATTGCGGAGGAATGGAGTCTGCATATACAACTTCATAAGCTCAGGATCTCAAGCCCAGCTAAGGCTGTCAATATGGTTCATTACCCGCGGGTTTCGCCCCGTTTGATCCGCTGCGG
>JAEVFF010000179.1:0-203688 GCA_018901945.1 Pugionium dolabratum | reverse complement strand
TATCCCTAATATATTATTTGAGAAACTTTTTAACAAAGTAACTTATACTGACGTGTTAATAACAGAAATGTCATGCTGACGTGTCAACACCACAGCGAGTTTCAGCTTAAATATATAAAAGGGTTTAAGTTACTAGAATAATTACAATACATGCCACTAATATTAATTTAGTTAGAGAATAAATATAGTTTATTCAACTAACCAAAAAATACTATTACACTTACAAAAACAATAATTTTTATTTCTTTAAATTTTATATACGTTAATTTATAAATAATTTCAATTAAATAATAGATTTAAGTTACTACTGTAATTCCTAATATATTATTTGAGAAACATTTTAAGAAAATAACATTACTCTGACGTGTTATTAACAGAAATACCGTGCTAACGTGTCATCAGTACAGTAAATTTCAAATAAATATATAAATGAATTTAACTTATTAGAATAATTTCAATTATACCATTTTTATTTTGGTTAGAGAATTAATATATTTTTATTAAACTAACAAAAAAACAGTATTAAATTCATAAAAAAATAATTATTTTTCTTTTCTTAATTTATATATATATATATAATTAATGTTAAAAGTAATTTTAAATAAAAGTTAAAATTATATAAATATTTAATTTATATTTACTAATAAAATATCATTTGCGAATATTTTTCCCCACGCTTGGCATGGGTATAAATCTAGTAGATTCTTAAAAGAAAAGCTTGATTTTGTCTATTGTCATTTATTTAACTTTTTCACCTAATTGATATTTACCTAATTTTGTACAAAATTTTTCAATTAACTTAATTGAGTTTTGGATATAATATATGCAAAAACAGAACATAATATATTTGATAAATCAATCAAACACAACATGTTATAATTTGGGATCATGAGTTGGAAAAACAAGATTGAATTATAGATAGAGAATTTATATAATTGTTGAAAAAGGAGAAGTTGAGGGAAGCCATCATTGGTTTTGTATTTCATTACAGATACAGAGTGGATATTCTCTTTTGTAGATCTCAATCATATATTATTGCTTTACACCCAATTTTCATCTACTTGTCATCCATCACTTTCAATTATCATATTGTTTTTAATCAAAGTTGGGAGATTATTAAAGTGGCCTTACATTTTTGAATATTCATTTTTCATAAGTTTCGAAAATAAAATTTTTAAATTTTTTATTCTAAAATTATATTTTAAAATTTAAATTTCAAAAATACACAAATAATGATGTATAAACATTTATTTATTTTAAATAAATTATACATAAATTTAAAATATAATGTTTGAGTTTTTTTTCTAATTTCAAATTTAATTTTATTCTATTAAAAAGATATTAATATATTTTAATCTTAAATTTGTATTATTACTAGAAATTTTATCTAATAAAAATTTAAAAATTTGCTATTTTATATAATTGCTTTCAAAATTTAGTCTAGATTTTGATTTTTGTTTTAAATCTACCAAATCAAATTTTTTACAACAACACAAACTAGTATAAAACTTTTAAACCTACCAAATTAAGAAATTTAAAAATAAAACTTTTAAACCTACCAAATTAAAAAAATTTTAAATAATACAAACTATTATATGAAAGTTTTTCAAATTTTTTAAAAAAAAGTGGAGATAGTGTTCATAAACACAAGATCAAAGACCAAATCTACCATTATTATGCAATAACTGAAATTAAATTAAGAAAGTGTCGACATCCTTAATCAGAATACTTCTGGTTCTGATTTTCAACATTTTGCATCATACTGTTTACATATATTATTAAGGAAAAATAAATAAATAAATATAATGTATTTAGTTGTAAAAATAATTAAAGAATTTGTAAGAACACATCATCAAGCTTCGTGGAGAGCACTTGGCAACATTATTGAACTTTAAATTATGATATTAGATGTCTCAAGTTTAATAATATGTTGGGTTATAACAAATTTATGGGTTCTATCGGTCGGAATGTGTAGTTTTTTTTTTTCTTTCTGACTTGCACGTGTGGTTCTGGCCGGGCTTTCCTGAGGTATCTAATAACCTTTATTATTAGAATCATCAAAAATACCAAGTTGAAAAAGAGATTTAATAGTTATCTTAGTTTGTCCGCTGTAATTTTTTATAGTTGCGGTCGATTGTTATTTGTTTATCTGCATTAGTTAACTATTAGACATGGATAAATAATCCGAACCGAATAAACCGAACTAAAAAATAAGTTTTGGTTGGTATTCGTTTATAAAAAAATAACCGAACGGATATCATTTTAGAAAATCATATTTATTGGTTACTAACTGAAACCGAACCAAAAACAAAAATAATATCCAAAAAACCGAATTAGTTTCGGTTATTTTTGGCTATTTCGATTATTTTTAGTTATTTTTAGTTATTTTTGGTTATTTTCCGTTATTTTTTGGTTATTTTTGGTTATTTTAGTTATTTTTGGTTATCCTGATTATTTTTTATTATTTTTTTTATTATTTTTTACTTTTAAATTTAATAACCGAACCAACCAAAAACGAGGCATAACCGAACCAAAACCAAACTAAAATATAAAAATAACTGAATGGATTTTTAATCTTATCAACCAAAAAAACCAAAACTGAAAATAACCGACCAAAATCGAACCGAATATTCGAATGCCCATGCCTATTACCTACGATCAATCGCAGCGGATAGACGTTGTGTCATGCGTCATAATTTTTTTGATCACTGATTAAAACATCAGTGCAACAAAAAATTTATAATCCACAACCGTCACCAATAGACAAACGAACAACATATATTATAGTTATAGCTGCAGTGTTAACCGTAGCCGTAACTACAACCGTTGACGGTGACCAAACGAACAACATTAATATTTACTTTACTTTAAATAGAAATACTGCTTTGAGTTCAAGATAATAATTATGAATAGTCATCCACTTCCAAGAACAAATATGAATTTAGTAAAAAATATTTGTCAAAAATGAGAGATCGTCGTAATTGTTTAGAAATTTTGAACGTTAGGATCTGTTAATTTGATTTGTAAAAACATAAAAATTTGATTACCGAATTCCTAATCTTTAACCGGTAAATCTCTGATGAGATCCATCTTCAACAAACTTTTACCATCATTCAAAGTTTTACACAACGTTTTAACTCGTTATTTATGTTTTTCATAAAAAAAAAGCAAACTGAAAACACAGCAAAGAATATAAAAGATCAAAGAAATTGTTAATAACGAAGATTCGAATTTTTCTTCTAATTTTTTCTTCTCCTAATCTTTTTCTCTCAATCATATCTCTTGTTGTTGTGCTACTAGGTTGTTTGTGTTAGAATAATTTTTATGAAAAAATTTGTATGTTCAATTTGGATAATATACTCCAAATATTTATTGTAAAAATTATTGAAATGTGAATAAAAAATGAGCTATTAGGATTATAATAAACCATAAGTTTGTTGGCTAATTTAATGAAAAGGGACAAAAATCTCATATTAAAAATCATCTATTATATAAATAGCATAGGTCATGTAATTGATTAAAAAAGTTGAAGAGAAAATAGACCAAATCACACGTGTTGCTGCTGGGCCGGGCCAGGCCAAGCTCGGACTCGGATCTTGGCTAAGGGCCATAAGCCCAATAAAGTACATTTTGTGCCAAAATTTGATTACGATTTTGTCCCAAAACCGAATCAAAACCCTAAACCGTATCAACGATTTTTTTCTCTAACCGTCTACGATTTTCTCATCGGATCGATTTCCTCCCACGAAGTAGGGTTGCGAAATCGCTCCCTTAAAGCTATAAAAACGAGTCTTATTGCCTTATTAAGTCTCTCGGTCTCTCTTCACATTCGTTCAGAAACAATTCCTCTCATCGTCCTCTTTTTTTCTCACTGTAAATCTCGAAAGTATATCGTAAAAATATGTTCATACATTTTATAATTAGATGTTGCGATTATACTTTCGTCGTGGTTGTATCATGAGATTCATAATTTTATCAAACCACCACAATGCGAGAGATTTATTGAATTAAGAAAATAGATCAAATCTCGTTTGAACGAATTTGTCTTTTTTTAATTATTTTGATCCACAAATCATTTTTTATATCGTGATTTTCATATCCGGTTTTCCGCGTTATAAAAGTTTGTTGTCCTTATATGTGTGAATCAAACTTCTCTCTTTCCTATTTGTTACAAGAAATCAAATTGGACAAACTTTGATTTCTTCTTTTTGTTGTAGGGCTTCAGTAGATGTCGGCCTAACTACTATAATAAATGATAAAGACTCATTCATTTGGGCCACGAATAGTTAAAGATCGCAGCAGGAGCAAAAGAGACTTCTTTGTTCTTGAGGGTTTGTTACAGCTTTTGTTTAAAAGCTTTATTTGATTGATAAATTACAGTAGTAATCAGAACCATATGAGTATATATATATATATGTAAGATAAAAATTAATCACGAAACCAAAAAAAAAAAGAGAAAATTTGTTTTTACATAGGATTTGTTTTATTATTTGCAAGCTCTGAATTTTAAAATTTGTTAAAGTAAAAAACAAAAATGTGAAAAACAATGAATTAATGAATTGGAACAAGAGCAATGTAGCATTCAGAAGATTCGGTTCAGAGACCTTGTTCGACCAAGTAATCACCCAACCTCTCTACGACCATGTTGCATTGTCCTGGTGTCACTGGCTCTTCGTACATACCAAACACCATTGATTGTCCTGTTTTCTTGATCGTAATTCCTCCAGCTCCCTGCACATGTTTCAATAAGAATCTCAAGCTTTTATTCTCTCTATGTTGTTTGAAAACCACATCTTCAACATTAATGTTTGTGATTCATTACCTTCTTGCCACGAATGACTGCACCAGGCTCGCCTTGGATGACCATATACTTTACTCCTGCAAGGAACAAGCCTGTAGGAGCGAGGTGACCAGGCTCATCGAAATCCTTCATGATGTTTGTGATCTCTTGAGGCTTAAACTGTTTCCACAAATTAAGATCTAATCAAACTAAATTTTGAACCAAATCCAGAATTGATGCAATGTTTATACAAAAAGAAAATAATGGCAGTGATCGGCATATCACAAATCGAAAGCATGAAAGCGAAGATATTAGGAAACATGGGCATCCAACTCAAAATCAATTGGCAATGAGTGCAGTAGCTCATGCATCTTATATACTTGTGTGGAAAGCTCCCAACTTCCAATGTGGGACTTTCATATCACACATTCTAATAGACCTCTTCGAGATGTGGGCGGGACACGCACCAATATCTCAAACATACCACGACAATACGGACCATTTATACGGGCCACTTCCAATGTGGGAAACCGTTTTTGTGGAAAATCGCACGTCGGGTTAACCTAGGCTCTGATACCATATTAGGAAATATGGACAACCAACTCAAAACCAATTGGCAATGAGTGGAGTAGCCCATGCACCTTATATATTTGTGTGGAAAGCTCCCAATTTCCAATGTGGAACTTTCATATCACACATTCTAATAGAAGATAAAACGATTAGTCGAGGAAGAAAGAGATAACCTGAGGAAAATTAGCACTTTGAGCCCAAACACTACCGTCATGGCCGATAATGGCAGCGGAGGTGAGGTGGTGACCTTGGCCATCACCGACATCGCACATCAAATGCTCATCAACGTAAGTTTGCCACGACATGTCTTCTTCTTCTTACTCTTAATCTCTTTACGTATGAATGTTCAATACAACACCAAGGGGACTTCGTCTTCTCTCGATATATAGGGAGTGAACAAGAATGTCGTAGGATGAAAATCTGAACCATTGGATTTAAAAGACAGATTCTCAACCGCTCATTTGTTTCTACGTACGTACTCATGTCTCGCCTTTCTTCTAGCTTAATCATTAACTCAGTTTACGACACTTGTCTTTGCCAATTTCTTCTATTTATAACAAACAAGAAACTATGAAATACTTAAAAGGAAATAACAATTTTGTTTATTGGCTGGGCTTTTTCAGATGGTCAAATTAAGATCCACTGAAAATAATCAGAAACATTGATTTTGTAAGAAATATTACAAGCATGATAGCATCAATGACATATGTGGACTCCATCACCTTTCATGTTGCATGCTTTTTTTTACCTAAAGGGTTATATTTTATCTATGCAAAAAAGTTTGGATTGCTTAGAATTATACTCTTCCCTCTGTTTCTGATGTTAGATGTTTTCGTTTCAATGATTTTAATTTTCAATGTGTAGTTATTGGTTTTATTCTTAATTTACTCAAATGATTACTTAAATACAAAATTTAAGGATCAAATTTTTCTAAGATATAGATGTGGGCAGGGCCGGGCCTGAGCCCAAGCAAATCAAGCACGTGCTTGCGATACTCGATATTAATACAAAAAAAAATCGGTTATTTTTCCAAAAGTATTCTTAACACAATGACAAATAAAAATAAACTGTTTCTTTGAGTTATTCGGTTCGAATCCTTCTAACAACATAATTTTTCTAAAAATTAGAACGGCCCATTTTTTGGTAATATAAAACGGTCCATTAATTTTTTTCGCTTACGGCCCTATTAAATTCAGGGCTGGCTCTGGATGTGGGCACCGAATTTAATTAAAGATGGACCAAAATCCGAATCCGTTAACCGGACGAAGATGGACCAATTAAAGAAGTCAAACCGGTTATTTTAATTATGTAACGGTAAAAAAAATTAATTATTTTGTAACGAACAATAGTCAATACGGTAACGGTCAAGAATTATTTACGTTATAACCGATAAATCTAAAATTAATTTTATATCTGGAATTAATTACGGATTATAGTATAAAAGGTGGAGAATTTTTATGTATAAGGGAATCATTCAAAAATATAGTAACTATTTAGAGAAATTGTGTAAGATATGAATAAAATGCAAATTCGGTTCTGAATGGAAGAAACAATATTATTTTTAAATGTTCACCAGATTTATAAATATTCCATCAAATCCAAAAAAACGTTTAGCTTTTCATTTTGATTATTGTTCTAAAAAGTAAATAAATTACATTAGATTGTTAAATATATATGTATATATATATATATATATAAATTTAAAATAATCATGATTTTGATCATATAAATAAAAATACTATTAATGGATAGACTTCAATTTGGAGCGGCTATTTTCCACACAAATTTTGTTATAATAAATTATATATACATGAACTAATTAGTAATGTAAATACCACCATAAATTATAAAACTGATTGAAATGTCTATGAAACTCAAATTTGGTAGAAATGGCAAAAATATGAGGAAGGCAGGAACAATTGACAAGGTGAGAGCTCGGATGGTTCATGTAGAATCATAAATGGAGTCAAAGGTTCAAGTCCATGTTGTTATATCTCCCTGACATTGAAAAGTTCGATAAAATGTATTATTATTCTTTGGATCGACGAACTATGTTTTAAGAGAAATATCATATAACATTAAATTTCTCTCAAACTAAGTTTTTATTCTATATAATTCCGAATCAAAATATTTAAAATTTATTTTTCTCCGAATCTAAAGTTTGAAATGTATTAATCCATAAATGTTGATTTCGACGATTTGTATACAAAACTAAGACGAAACCAGACCAATCCAAAACTAAACCAAACGAAAACTCATGACCGCACGATCCAAACTCACTCGTTTACCCAACCTAAAAAACCCGTTGCCTCCTCAAAAATTATCAAATTCATAAAACTAAGAATCCTAATTTCAAACCTTTAAAATTGGCAATTGGCATCGTTTTCTCGTACACTTGAAATCGAAGGTAAGTGAGTTATTAGACTTTTTAGATATTCGTCGACGAAGTCTTGCACCAATTTCTCGATCTTGAAAGCATCTCGATCGATTGACTCTTCGTCAAAATCCAGTTTTTCAAGCCTTTCACGAAGAACTAGCGCCATGTAGAAGATTCTTTACCGTCATTGCTTGAGATTTCACCTTTAACCACCTTTAATTTTGGTTTGCGATTTCTAGGATTTGCGATTTGGAAATTTTTTTTTGTTTTAGGGGTTTTTCAATGTAAGGAGTTAGTTAGATTTAATCGGATCTTTAATCGAATATAAATTAGGTTTTAACCCGGTTTAGTATTGGTTTAGAGTTTAAGCGATGGTTAACATATTTAAAACCGAGTATACTCGAAGGCATGAGGCAAAAAAATTCAAATTTTGAATTAATGGATAAATACGTTTCGAACTTTAGATTTGGGTAGAACTTGGTTTTAACTTTCGATTCAAAAATATTTAGAATAAAAACGTAGTTTGGAACATTTATGGTGTTATATAATACTTTTCGTGGAAAATAGTTTGTCGACCCTATTCTTTTCATTTATTTAGCAAATAGATTAGTCACTTTTTTTATGAATAAAATTCTTAATGATAATTTTCATCCAACAATGTTTGGAATTAAAAATTCCTTAGCAATTTTTCTGATTCCAAAGATTCGATTACAAGAGTAAAAATCAAAAATAAGCTTTTTGGTGATAAATTATACTAAATTAGTTGATTATTAATTAACTGATAAAACCATTTTGGCATTTTCTCTACCAAAGTAAAAGTCACAGAAAGCGCAATTGCATAACAAATCTTGCAAAAGAGAATTAAAACATACAAACAAACAAAAAAGCTTCCAACTTTATATTTTTCATGGAGTCACCTTCAATCCCAAGATCGCAGCGCACGTTAACGGCTGCGCCGGAATTCTGAGGCAACTTAACGAACCACCAGGAATCGTCGAGCAATCCGGTTGCGGTCGCTGATAACCTTTTCCAGGAATACAATTTCCGGTGATATCAAACCCGAAGCTTACTCTCGAACACTCGGAGCTAAACCCGGAGAAAAAATTGAAAGCAACTGTGAGATTTATCAGATTCCTCAAAGAGCAGACCAAATCGGGAAGATCGCCGGAGAATTTGTTGTGTGCGAGATTTAAAACCTCGACCTCCGATAAGCAGGAGATCGTTTCAGGGACATGACCCATCAAGGAATTGAAACTAACGTCGAAGACTTCAATCTCGGAGAACAATCCGACCGATTCCGGTATACAACCGGTTAACTGGTTGTTCAGAAACAAAACCTCCTTCAATTTCGATCCCGTAATTCCGAAACTCGTCGGAATTTCGCCAGATAATTTGTTATTGGCGAGATTAATCACTGATGCAGAAGAGTATCCGAGATTCCGGGGAATTTCTCCAGTGAATTGGTTGTTATTGAGGAGAATTGCGTCTAATTGCTTGTTAAAGAGATTTTCAGGAATCGAACCGGTGAAGCTGTTGAACCGGAGATCGAGGTAAACGAGATTTGGGATGTAGATTGTGACTTGAGGGAAAGAACCGGAGAATCTGTTGTTGCTGAGATCGAGTTCTTGAAGAGAATATAGGGCTCTGAATGAATCTGGTATTTGACCGTAGAATCTGTTGCTATTGAGATGGAGAATGGTTAAATCTGAGAGAAGAGAGAGGTCTTTAACAATTGTGCCCTTGAGATTTGCTTTGTTTAGATCAATAGAGATTACAGAAGAACCAGAACAGAATACTCCTTTGTAAGAACAGACATCTTCACCAACCCATGTCTTAAGAACACCCGATGGATCCTCTGTAATGGCGGATTTCCACGTTTGAAGAGCACTGTAAGCTGCATTCGTCTGTTGCTTTGGAGCTGAGCCAGGATCGGAATTAGGGTTTCCGCCACCACCAATCCAAACTCCGCCGTCGCCGATTCCGACTCCAATCCCGTCATCTCCAACGCATAAACCCAGAAATAAAAACAAAAATAGTAGCTTAAAGTTGTTGCCTTTCTTCTTCCTCATCATTTCTTTCTCGTTTCTTTCTGGAAACTGAAACAAAAAATGTTGAAAACTGAAACTGAACAAACTCAAGAAGCTTAATTGAAGTTGGTGTCTTTTTAGTTTGAGAATGTTGAAACTTGGAAAAAGAATGAAGATTGATGATTTTGTTGGGTTAGTGAGGTTTCTTAGAGAGTGTAGTTGAAGCATTGATTAATGTCAATGATGAGTGAGAGTAAGGCTTTTGTGGGGTTGCAGAGGTTTTATAGATTTTTTGCTTATGTGTTACTGTTTAGTTTTCAACTTTTGATCCTTTGTTTTATCAAAGGGAACTTTTTTTTTGTTCAACTCTACTTTGCCTGATATTATTAGGCATGCTTAGTTTATGGCTCATAAGTCATAAGCTATGACGTCCGCATGACAAAAAAAAATAGCACTATGGTTTGCGATAATATAGCCATATGTATACTAGATTTAATTAATCTTCTGCTGCATAAAAATTATTTATATTTTATATTTAATTATTTATTTAATAAATATAAATTAGATGCGTATATCATTTATTTATTTTAAATAATTTTTAAAATTATAAATATTAATTATATAAATAAAATAAATAGTAAAATCGGATTAAACAAATGAATTTACATTTTTTTATCTAGTCAATATTATTAAATAGGTAAATCATTTTAAATGTGATAAGTAATTAAGTAAACCAAATTTTATTTTATATTTTATTTTACACTAATTTTTCAAAATCTCTAATATTTTATTTTATATTGTGTTTATTTTTTTTGTTAAAATATTAAATATTTACATGTAATATACTATTAAATATTTATCTAATGTCATTTTAGTAAATATTTTAATAAATTATATTTTACGTAAAATTTGTTTTAATGTGTTGTGATAATGTGATACATCATTATGCCATATTTGTAAATCATACGTAAATATAAAATTTATTTGTTTATTTGTCATCTAAATTACAATGGACCAGCCTAATAATCCAAGACATTCGTACGAAAATTTAATATTTTCATACGAATAATACCGAAACACCACACCGCTATATTAGAGATATGTTCCATTCAAATTCAAAATTTGATGTTGCAACCGCAATTATAATATTGACTGTAACCATAATTACAGCTATTTGCAGTGACCGTAATCGTAATCACACTGGTTTGCGGTGACCAAAGAAATAAAACTTATGGCCATTTTTATGTTAGTTTTTGGTTAAGTAAGTTAAAGAATATTAAGATTAATATTTGGCTTATTAGCAGTGGTTATCTGTCAAATCGGTTGCTTTTCTTTTTTATTCCACCAGAAATGTGAAGAAGTGAACCATTGTCGTTGTGGCCGTCGACGTTCAACTAAACACTGTCGTGAGTGAATGGCGACTAATTTGATAGATAAAAAACAATATAAAACGACAAATTACCATATATATACTAATAAAATAATTTAAAGTACATAATCTTAGGAGCCTTATGAATGTGAAAGGTAGTAAGATTGTGTTGACTTATGAAAACGATTAACGAAATGTTGAGAATTGAATATCTTTTATCGCTTCACATGGAGGGGACACACCACTAGTTTTGGGATGACTCATTCATTCAATTTAGAATTAATCCAATTGAATTGTATTAAATAATATAAAATATTTTCACTCATGATGATACTATCTAGTTCAATACTTTAATTACTTACATATTTTATATCTATCTCTAATATATTATTTTGAGAAATTTTTTAACAAAGTAATCTTACCATGACGTGTTAATATTAAAAATATCATACCGACGTGTCAACACCACAACGAGTTTTAGCTTAAATATATAAAAAGTTTTAAATTACTATAATAATTACAATACATGTTACTGATATTAATTTGGTTAGAGAATCAATATATTTTATTCAGCTAACCAAAAAATAGTATTATATTTACAAAAACAATAATTTTATTTTTTTAATTTTTAATACGTTAATTTATAAATAATTTCAAATAAATATAACTAGATTTAAGTTATTATCTAATCTCTAAAATATTATTTGAGAAATAATTTAAAAAATACTTTACTCTCACGTGTTATTAACAAAAATATCATGTTTATGTTTCATCATTACAATAAATTTCAAATAAATATATAAATAGGTTTAAGTTATTCGAATAATTACATATATGTCATTGTTATTAATTTGGTTAGAGAATCAATATATTTTATTAAACTAATCAAAAAATATTATTAAATTAGTAAAAACAATTATTTTTTCTTTAATTTATATATAAAAACTAATAAAAACTAATATTAAAAATAATTTGAAATAAAAGTTAAAATTATATAAATATTTAATTTATATTTATTAATAAAATATAATTTACGAATATTTTTCCCTATGCATTTCGTCGGTATAAACTTAGTTTTCAATAAATATTATGAAAGATATAAAATACTTGAATGTAGGAAATGGACAAACAATCGTATGTTTCTTATATTTGGGTACTCAAGCACCCAACTAATGTCTCAAAATAAAAACAAAAATATGTTCAGAAGTATTATTATGAAAATAAAAAATACAGTTGAATCTAGAAAGAGGACAGAGAATCTTATGTTTTGGATATTCAAGCCGCCAGCTTAAGACAACTATTGTCAATACATAAATTTGATATTTAAAATAGATGTGGATATATATCGGTTACCGTTAATATTACCGTTGCGGTATATGTTATTTATTTGTTTGTCGACTTATCGTCATCAATTGTGATTGTGGTTGATCGCAGATTTTTATTCGTACTATTCTTTTAATCATTGGTAAAAAAATTGCGACGTAAGATCCAACTTGACTATATGATAGCCAAACGAACAATAATTTACAACCGTCGCAGCCACAAAAAACTACGGCTGGCAAACGAACAGAACTATAACTATAGTAATCCATTCGGTATATTTGGTCCCCAATGTTTAAAAAAATAGAGAGTTGAAGATTAGATAGACATTTGCTAAAACTTACAAAAACGATATACCGTTAGTATTATGGGCAATTGATTAAAATAATATTTTTTAAAGTTTTTATTCCAAATGTAGCACTAATCATTTAAATTTTCAAAAACATCACAAATTTAATATTAAAATAATTAAAAATCTCTTCTTAATAAAACAAATTAAAGCTTAAATTGGAAAAAATGAATCCAAATATTATATTTTAATTTTGTATATAGTTTATTTGAGGTAAATAATTATTTTATATAATAATTTATGATATTTTAGGAATTTTATTTTTAATAGGCTAAATTTAAAAAATAAACTTAAAATGTGATATTTTAAGATATTACTCTAGTATTATCGGTAACATATTTTATATTATTTTCTCTTAATTTTAATTTCTTAGTATATTTTTATTAAATTTTATATTTATTTTACTCTGAAATATGTTTGATGACATAAATAACATTAACGGTGTTATTTTATTGAATGGTGAAATTAAAATTTGATAAAATATAAAAATAAAAGTTAATGGTGTAAAATAGTATATTTTTAAGTTTTTGTTTTAAAAATAGTATCATTAGTTTAAATTTTAATAATAACATAAATTTAAAATTAAAATGTATTAAAACTATTTTTTAATAAAAAAAATTAAACCATAAATTGGAAAAAATAAATCCAAATATAATATTTTAAGTTTATGTATAATTTATTTAAAATAAATAAGTAATTTTATATAATTATTTAAGATATTTTTGAGAGTTTAATTTTATGGTGTTAGATGTGGAAGAAATTTTTTCAAAATATGATATTTAAGACTATTAATAAGGTAAGAAATTTGTGTGAATGACACATAAGAAATGAAGATTATAATTTTTAATAATATATTTTCCTTGTCATGTAATTTTAACAAAAGAGTTCTGATTTATAAACAAAAAAAAAACGTGATGACGTGTGGATGTCAAAGAAGAAGAAAAAGAAAAACAAATCGAAAGATCTGAAAAACGCAGAGAACGAACGGTTTCGAGATGGGAATAAGGTTCATATTGATGGTCAACAAGCAAGGTCAGACTCGTTTAGCTCAGTACTACGAGTGGCTCACTCTCGAGGAACGTCGAGCTCTTGAAGGTGAGATCGTTCGTAAATGCCTCGCCCGCAACGATCAGCAGGTAAACCTCTCTTTCTCTTTAGATCGATTCGGATCTCATCTTCTTTAAGTCATTTGTTGACAGTTTTGATCGCCTTGGATTGTAAGTTCTTTCAGTTGCGAAATTTTTATTTGTATAGATCGAATCCTGCAATTTGATTGGGAAATCCAAGTGTTGGTGATTGGGTTTTAGTTTCGAATTTCGTACGTGGTGATGCATCTGAACATTGGCTAATTAGAACAAAACTAGCTGGATTTAGAATTTTCATGCGTAGTAAGTATATCATTGAGTTCCTGTGATCTGTATCGTCTTTCCATGAAAAGAGTATGTGGGTGCACACAGCTGGCAAATTTGATTGATGTTTGAGTTCTTCGTTCGTATTTTCTAGATCAACTTCTCTTTATAAATCATGTTACATTTGTTCTCAATAAACAGTGCTCATTTGTGGAGCATCGCAACTACAAGATAGTCTACAGGCGTTATGCATCTCTGTTTTTCATGGTTGGGGTTGATGACGATGAAGTAAGTTATATTATATATACCTCTCTGTTTTCTACAGGTGTATGTGTTTCTGATACCGTATTCAGTATAGTGTGGATGAACATTGTAGAATACTGTTTATGATAATTGATATATATTAGAAATCCTAGATCAATCTCTACCAGAGATACAAGACGATAGATAATATATTTGCATATCTATGAAGGCAAATTATCCTCTTTGTCAATCTGAAAGCTTGGATTTTCCCTTCACCCTTCTCTAAATTGTATGCTTGTTGTTACTGAATACTAAATCACACTTTTTTCTCTTTGATTCTTGTCCTAGAACGAGCTTGCGATTCTAGAGTTTATACATCTTTTGGTGGAGACAATGGATAAGCATTTTGGAAATGTGGTAAGCTATCTCGATTAATAGTAGTTTCAAATCGAATAGACTGACTGAGCTAATAGCCCGTCGTGCGGGCCTCCTGCTGGGGTCCGCTATGCCAAGCCTAAAGCGAGAGAAACCCCATCCCTCTCTTTCCTTTTTACGCCCCCCTGCCGCCATACGAGAGGGACATGGGGGCGTAAAAGGGGATCCTATCAACTTGTTCCGACCTAGGATAATAAGCTCATGGGCTTTGGGTGTGAAGCTGTGTCAAACCTAAATACCCAAGAAGCATTAGTTCTCCCTGAACAGGAGGTGATCCAGCTGCACCTTCCAGTACGGCTACCTTGTTACGACTTCACTCCAGTTACTAGTCCTTACTAGTAAAGGGAAAACAAAAGTGCGCTCCTGCACACCAGCTGAAAAAGCCCTTTCCCCTTTCTCTGATAATAAGGAAAGCTTCATAGCTTGTTTCTTCGTGTGTGTGTGTTTTCTCTTTTGTGATCCATAACTTGAAATTATGCAGTGTGAGCTTGACATAATGTTCCATCTGGAGAAAGCTCATTTCATGCTGGAGGAAATGGTGATGAATGGTTGCATTGTGGAGACAAGCAAAGCCAACATACTTTCACCTATACAACTTATGGACAAAGCCCATTAATTCAAGAGCCTTGTTTCTTTCCTATTGGCATTGGATAATTGGGTCTCGTCGTTGATCCAAATCACTGTATCTGATTACCCACGTGTAAGAATGGCAACGGATGTTCCTATTCGAGTGTCAGGGTTAGTAATGTGAGAGAGACAATGACATTTCATCAATCAAAGACCAAAACTTGTACAACTAATTGGCCCCAATTTTGTGTCTTCTTCTGTTCAGTTTTAGAAGATTTCGGATTCTGTTGTCGGGATTCTATTTTAAGCCAAAAGGAAGGGACACGTGGCAGGAGCTAAAACACGTGGCGTATATAGAGACCATTGTCACGTGAAAACATAAAACAGAGTAGTATAATGAACAATTTTTACTCATAGCTTAACAAGAATTGGTCTTCGATTCAAGTTTCAGATAAAAGTTGGAGATTCAAATAGAGAAACAAAGCAAGTCTTCTGAAGATAACATTCATGATGAATTGGTTTCATGGATTCTAAAGGATCAACACACGGTCGTCGACATATAAATTCTAGTTTTGTTAAAAGAGTTTGAAATTCGGTTTTACGGAAAATGTTGTCGATCACTTTTCGATAAATTTTCTATCGAAAACGTTAAAACCGAAATTCGTTTGAATGAGAAATGAATATGTAAAGTGGATTGCTTGATAAATATAAAATGAACAAATATAATTTGTCTCACATTAGAAGTTAAAAGTAAAATCTCTCTTGTATATAAATCAGATAATTAATAACAAAATTCAAAATTTTGGATACACTTTGGTGTATTAATGGAAAGAGATAACCAAATTCGAGTTTCAAGTTTTACGGAATTTAGCAAATGAACTAATGGTCGGTACAATTATTATGGTTTAGTTCAAATCTCATTTGTTATTTGGTGACTAAGTTAAATAGTCAATGTATTCTTAATTGAATTAAGTTACAACTTACAACCAAATTAATTTGGTTTATTGTTTTATAACATAAAAATCATTATGGAGAATCAATTCTCAATAAAAATGCTCATATGTTCAGTATTAAAAAAATGAAAAGAGAAAAAAGAAGAGAAAACTTTGGTTTTTTCGTTTTAAAAATGTAATATATACATATAAAAAATTCCTCATATGTTGATTAGATTATATTATTGGGTTATGCAAGACATAATATTTACAATTGTATCTTGGGATTCGGAACGCCATGCAACCGTCACACTACGGGGCGTAGGAAAGAGCGTCTCGTCTTTGCAAATATGTCATTTCCAAATTCTAGTATCGATATTTTATATTTTATTATATGTAATTTTATTTATAATTATTCAGTCGTCCGAATTGTAAAAATCACGTTCTTACAATCTTAATTCTAAAAAATTTGTTATTGATTTGGAGGTTTACAAAAAGTTGCACTGTGTCACGAATAAAATTGTGGATGATTTGGTTACGAAAAGTTATAAAGGATCATACGATGATATCAGATGTATATAATTTTCTTCAATTCGTTTTTGTGGATGAACACCTTCATGTACTGTATTTTGTGATCAAATGAAAATGTCATAAAACAATATGCCTCAACTAAAAAGAGAAATATTCTAAATACCATTAAAATTTTATTTCCAAAGTATAATTACTAGTTTTTAATAGATATTTTTTAAAAATATCACAAAGACTAAAACTAAATTTTAAGACTTTATAATTTGAATATTTGATTTAAATTTAGTATTTTAGGGTTTAGGGTTTAGATTTGTTTTTAGAATCTAAGAATTAATTTTTAAAATTTCTATTTTAATTTTCAGAATTTAAAATTTAATTTTTGATTTAAAAATTAAGGATATATTTTTAAAAAAACTAGAGATGCTTCTGGACCAAATTATTTTTATTGTATATTTAAAAATTTCTATTATTAAATCTTTTATCTACAGTCTTCAACTAAAATTTTTAATATATTATTTGAACAATATTTAAAAAAAAAAAATTTTATCCGAATATATTATTAACAAAAATATCATGTTAATGTGTTATAACCATAATTAATTTCAAAAAAAGATATAAATAAATTTAAATTATTAGAATAATTATAATTATATACTATTGTTATTAATTTGATTAAAAACAATATATTTTATTAAACCAATAAAAATATTATTAAATTTATAAAAATAATTATTTTTATTTTTTAATTTATATGTACAAAAATATTAAAAATAATTTTAAATAAAAATAAAAATTATATAAATATTTAAATTATATTTACTAATAAATAATTTTTACTCATAGTTTAATTTGCCAACTATTAGATTTTACTTTAAAAAAAATTATTGTGAGGAGTGATTTTAAAGTTAATATGTGTTTCCTAATTTATATGTAAACGGATTATATAATTAAAGTTGGATTGTCTGTTTTGTCGTTTTTCATCGTATCCAAAGGTTCCTTCCACCGCTTTCGGAACTCAAAGTAAAACTTCAAAAAAAAAACAATTTAGTATTATCACAGCCGGTTGCTCACGGAGCTGTCACATAAAGTTAAATAAAAAGCGTCCACGTCATCAATAAATCCGTGTTGTGAAGTCTCAAGACCGCTGTTTTTATCATAATATCACAGACGCGTCATGCGAGCTTGTAATTTAACCGCGGTTTAAAAAAGCGGATAACTTAAACCATGGTTAACTGTTTAACCGATCGTTTCCTCCCTCAACTTAGTATCAGTATATAAAGGAGCAAAGCATCAGTTTTTCCCACTACACAAAACCAACTCATCGGAGAAGACGAACGTGATTTTTTTCCTTCTGTGAAAAAAAAATTGAAAAAATGATGATCGGAGAAACTCATCGTTCCTATCCAACTGTTCATATTCCTCCATGGCCGTTTTGTGATGATATAACGGCTGCGGATAGTTATTCGATCGTAAGTCTTGACGGTGGAATTAACATGATCGAGACCCTGGCTACGTTACAGCGTTATCTTCCGTCGAATGAGCCGGAACCTGATTTTTTGGGTCCGGATTCACCTATCGATGCTTATTCATGCGATCATTTCAGGATGTATGAGTTTAAAGTCAGGCGATGTGCTCGTAGCCGGAGCCATGACTGGACGGAATGTCCGTACGCTCATCCCGGAGAGAAAGCACGTCGTCGAGATCCGAGAAAGTATCATTACTCCGGTACGGCGTGTTCTGATTTTAGAAAACACGGTTGCAAAAAAGGCGATGCGTGTGAATTCTCTCACGGCGTTTTTGAGTGTTGGCTTCATCCGGCACGTTATCGGACTCAGCCGTGTAAAGAAGGTGGTAACTGTCGCCGTCGTGTTTGTTTCTTTTCTCATTCGCCGGACCAGCTTAGGGTTTTGCCAAATCAAAGCCCTGATCGAATGGAATCCTTTGACAGTATACGTAGGGCGATTCAGTTATCGATATCTCCGGCGTCTGTTTCGCCGGCGGTAAGTCCACGTGCTGACTCTGAGTCTACTTCTTCACTGAGTCGATCACTCGGGTCTGGTTCCGTAAACGGCGTTGTTGCGTCTCTTAGGAATTTGCAACTGAATAAAGTGAAGTCTTTGCCTTCGTCTTACAACAACCAAATCCGAAGCTACGGATCGGGGTTCGGGTCTTCAGGTGGATCAGTTTTGGGTGCCGAGTTTCGGAGCTTACCAAATACCCCGACCAGACCCGAGATGGGATATTTGGACATTTGGGATAATGGCTTGGAGGAAAAACCGGTGATGGAACAGGTCGAGTCTGGTCGTGAACTCAGAGTGAAGATGTTCGAGAAACTGAGCAAGGAAAATTGTATGGATCGGGTCGACCCTGATTCGTATCAGGTTTCTGGTGAAGATACTGATGTCGGGTGGGTCTCTGAGCTGGTAATGTGACATATATATTTATTATTGTAATGAATTTCTCGGGAAAATTATGTGAAAATGTTATTTTCTTAATTTCGTTTTATTTGTTATCGCATTTAATTTTAAAGTAATATTTTCAAATAATATTTTTTAAATTTTTCTAAATTTAATACCATAAAATTAAAATTTTTAAAATTCTACAAATAATTATTTGAAATATTTATTTATTTTAAATAAATTATACATAAATTTAAAATATTATATTTAATTTTTTTCAATTTATGAACTAATTTTTTCTATTAAAAAAACTTTAAATATACTTTTAGTTTTAAATTTATATTATTATTGAAAATCTAAATTAATGATGTATAAAAAATTAAAATCATACTATTTAATAAATTATTTTTAATTTTTGGGCAATTTACAAAATAGTATTTTTAAGTTCTTATTCTAAATTTAAGACCACTAATTTATTTTTCTAACAATAACACAAATTTTAGTATTGAAACACTTTAAATCATACTTTAATAAATAAAAAAATTCTGAATTAGAAAAAATGAACACAAACATAATATTTTAATTTTGTTTGTAACTAATTTAGGAGAAATAAATATTTTTAAATAAAAAATTATTTTTTTTTGGAATTTTAGTTTTAGTGTTTTAAATTTGGAGGAATAACTTAAAGAATGTTATTTTATAATTGATTTTTTAATTTTGATATAATAAAATATTATGTAGTAGATTTCTAGGTGTATATAGGTATTGAGGAATTTTTTAATTATGAGTAAAATCTCTAATGTATAATAGTATGTTATTGTTGCATTTTTCTTCTCCTTTGGATTTGGTCATGTTAGAATGTAACGTATCAGATATTACTGAATTTAATGAGAGTAAAAAATAATTAATTTTGGACATTTATAGAAATGTTTCAAATAAAGTAATGATTTGTTTTGTAATATTTATTTAGGCACGCGTGAAGTGGTGTATGATGTGATTAGCGTCCGTAAACATCATTATCGGAGACTGATTATGTCCTAAATAAGTCGATTGTCAATTTTTGTCTTGTCGGGTTTGGGTTGGGTCGTTCTACTTGTGTTTTCATTATTGAGAAAAATAGTATTTACGTAAATAAATTGCTAAATAGAAAACTCTACTTAAATAATTAATGATATATAGTAAACACTAGGCATCGGCAAATAATCCAAAACCGAATAAACTGAATCGAAAAAAGAAAAAAAAAATTTTGGTTGTTATTTGGTTATAAAGAAATAACCGAACGTATATTATTTTGGAAAACTATAGTTATTGATTACTAACCGTAACCGAATCGAAAATTAAAATAATATCCAAAAAATTAAATTATTTTTGGTTATTTTCAGTTATCCAAAAATATTTTGGATATTTTGGATATTTCGATTATTTTTGGTTATTTTTTTGGTTATTTTTAGTTATTTTTGGTTATTTTTTTGTTATTTCGATTATTTTCGGTTATTTTTGGTTATTTTGGTTATTTCGGTTATTTGTAATTTTTAAATTTAATAACCGAACCGACCAAAACCGAGGTATAACCGAATCAAAACTGAACCAAAATATAAAAATAATCGAACGGATCTTTAATTCTACCAACCAAAAAAACCGAAACCGAAAATAATCGACCGAAACCAAACCGAATATCCGAATGCACATGCATAGTAAACACTTTCCTCATTGATATATCATCCATTGTGTTGTCAACAATTAAAGTCCATGCAAACATGTTTACAACGCACACTTAGTCGCTGCTTAAACACAAACGTTGCTTTCTGCATGGCTTTCATTGCAGAGAAGCTCCACTCCTCAAAGCATTTACACTCTCTGTGTTGTTGCTTTCGGACCTTCTAACATACTCACCTGCTTACACTTTCCTTCTTCTCTTAGTTAGCATCTCTGAGAGTATGAGGAAGAACTATAAACCAAATATTGAACCTTTCTTCTCACACAAGAGAGTACCAAAGTTGCTAATAATTAAGCTTGTCAAATGTCTGGAGAGTATTAGTCTCCTGCTTGGGTTTCATGAATAGTCAATTCATAAACATGATGATATTCTTGATTAATAACTACCATATCACACTGAGATCTCCTCTACAATACTTTTACAATTTCTTATTAAACTTTCCACAATAGTTAACGACACTATTATACCGCACAAAGTTATGTTGTGCACGGTTTTTACACATTAACTTTATATCTCTATATTATACTACACAAACTAACTGATTGCACTTTAATTTTACACGAACTTTGTAATTATCTCTAAAATTCCACAAATCGTGATTTTATTGTGAAATTACGTTTAATACACGATAATCGCATTTAATACATTACGATTACATTAACAAAAAACTAACCCAAATAATAATAAATCAAGATTACATTAACCGAACACTAACACATTGTTATTTAAGTCGGTTTCGGTTGATGTAATTACAATGTGTTAAATGCGATTATCGTGTATTAACCACAATTTCACAGTAAAATTACGATTTGTGAAAGTTTATAAAATTTTACAAAGTTCGTGTAAAATTAAGATGCGATCAATTAGTTTATGCATTACAATAGAGAAGTCTAAAGTTCAAGTGAAAAAACCGTAAACAACATAATTTTGTATAGTATAATAGTATCGTCCCAAGATTTTACAATAGAAAAAGGAAAATCAATTCATAGACATACCTTAGGAATCTTAAGCCAAAGTGTTGGAGTAGTACCACATACACCCAATCTAAAATTCGATCTAATTAATACCAATCGGTAAAAGAATCCGAGCCATCCCAAACAATAATGGTCGCCGATGTCCGAGATTTACAAACCTCGATCGATTTTTAGGTTTATGTATCTCAGTTGATCTCCGATATTTTTAAATTTATCGATTTGTAAAATTGACGGTCAGAAATATATGAAATTCGAAAACATTCACTGATTTAATCATATATATAAATCCAGTCGAAATGTTGTATCTTATGCTTTTTAGGATCTATCAATAAAACATACATGAAAATTGTAAAAGAGTAGTAAAAACTTATTGTTTCACTCCCCTCCACACAATCCACATCCATATTATCTGTTAGATCGTTAGCTTTATTCTAAGTATTGTTTTTTTATCCAATTTAAAATTTTTGGTATTGTCCAGCCAACTTTGTTAGTTATTTGGTCAATTCTCATTTTCCATATTAATACCATAAAATATTATTTTTAAAATTTTTGTTCCAAATTTAGAATATTAAAATTAAAATTTCCAAAATATCACAAATAATTATATAAAAATACTTATTTACTCCAAATAAACTATACACAAACTTAAAATATTATATTTGAGTTTTCTTTTTCTAATTTAGAATTTAATTTTTTCTATTAAAATAATTTTTAGTGTATTTTAATTTTAAATTTGTTGTATTATTAGAAATATAAACTAATAGTGTTATATTTGGAACAAAAAATTTTAAAAATATTGTTCAAGAATCTATTTTTTCCTAGAAAAATATATTTTTTTCCTTTGAGTATTTTGTAGTGGACATAGACCCTGGACCAGCCCACCCCTAACCATCCTACTTTGGTAGAACCTTAATGTAATCAAAATGTTTATTGGAAAGTTGTCAAGCCTTTGTAGGTCACATATTGTTTATCTTTTGGCTTTAATGTTGACATGAATTTTACTTACAAAAGGAAACACGTACACAATGTCTACTGGTGGAACTTGTAATTCTTCTACTTTTAATCCTCATCTCGTCATTATCCATCAAAATCAAACCCATATCAATGAATCATTCATATTTTTGGCTTATCAGACATCATCATTAATACCCAAACTCTCTTAGAACTATTTTATCATATAGAAAATTAAAATATTATATAAAATGTGTTCATGGGACACTACATATCTAGTGATTAAAGAACTCGTTTTTCTCTTTATCCTTTTCTTTATCAAAAACAAAAACAAATACTATGTTTGAATACATGAATTTTGTGACATGCATCATTATGAATTAATGTCTTCATCATTTTCCCAAATTTTCTATCGACCTTATAGTACAAAACTAGGTAAACAAGTTTAACTTTAACATTTTGAAGAAGTAGATATATCCAATTTGAATGTGAATGATACAATATCGTAAAAAAGACAGTCTGACATGAACAAAGGATTCCATAGAATCCATAGATCAACAATGCATAAGAATAAAAACAACCG
The DNA here is from genome assembly GCA_018901945.1 of Pugionium dolabratum. NCBI lineage: Eukaryota > Viridiplantae > Streptophyta > Magnoliopsida > Brassicales > Brassicaceae > Pugionium > Pugionium dolabratum. The sequence goes on along the minus strand of JAEVFF010000179.1, from coordinate 180,218 downwards.
AAAACTTCAAAATCTACATACTATGGGTTGTGGATTGTTTCCAGGTCTTTTCGGTTCTTGTTTTGTGACACATTCATTGGAGCCTCCACAGAAAATTGGTGCTGAGTTTAACTAGGTCGCAAGCAAAAAATAAAAATAAGATCGTTAACAAAATATTGACAGAGTTTTAACCAATAAATTTGATGAAAAAAATTATTTTTATTTATCATTATAATAAAAATATTTTCAAAATAAGGATCGATTTTTTTTGTATCACTACCGAGGACTGCAAGCACGGACTTGTCGTGCTTGGCTTCAGACCCGGCCCTGTCTCCACATTGTAAAACACTTTGAAAAACGGTTATCATTTTTTTGTTATTTGTGCTACAACTGTCCGTGTAATAATCCAACAACTCTATGTAAATGTTTAACATCTTCGTATGGATTGAAAAACGGTTATCTTTATCACATAATTGACTAAATTAAAAGGTCCTTTCAGTTCTTGTTTTGTGAAAAATTCATTAGAGTTCCTCCATATTGTGAAACATGTTTTTTTGTCATTTTTACCATAACTTACCGGTACAATAACCAAACAATTTCATACGAAGGTTTAACACATTCATACAAAAAAAAAATTAAATTTCACATATTTGGGATGAATTGAAGAACGGTTATCTTTGTCACATAACACATTGAATTAAAAATACTATACATATAATAGGTTTTTGCTAGAGTTTCATATATATATATATATACTTTATCAGTCGAAAGAGAAGAATCTTCTCACTTACATGATAGCAAAGCAAACTAGATGACACATTAAACTTTTTTCCTAATATTACGACTTTCTACTCTTGGTTGGTCGGAAGATACATCAATATCCACAAAACTATGATGTTTATTATACATAGTTGATGTTAAATGATTATTATGGGTAACATACAAATATTCACTTGTACTGATATACATAGTCTTGGACCAGCCTCTTTTTTCCAGAGTTGAAAATATACAAATGAAACTAAAGAAGATGACACAAGAGTCATCTTTCTCTACAACCATTGTTTCGAGAAAACTACTTCTGGACCACTTTTAATTATTATTTTTATTCCCAAACGACATATTTTTTAAACTTTCAATCTTCAAAGGTGATTATGACCATCCACTAGTCTATTTGCTGGATTTTCAAATAGATCTAAAACATAGTAGACTTATATACTATTAGTGAGTCACTAAGCAAAACATTAATTAATTAACTAGATTTATACATACATTTGAAAAAAAATATTTGTAAATTATATAATATTATTTATTAGTAAATATAAATTAAATATTTATATAATTTTAAATTTTATTAAAATTATTTTTACTATTAATTTTTGTATATATAAATTAAAAAAAGAAAAATATTTTTTTTTACGAATTTAATAGTATTTTTTGTTTAGTTTAATAAAATATATTGATTATCTAACTAAATTAAATATAATGACAGAAATTATAATCATTCTAATAATTATTATTTCCCAAACGACATATATTTTTTGAGTAATACCCTAAAATAATACTTTTTAAAAATTTTCTTCCATAACTAGCATAATAAAATTAAAATCTCAAAAATAGCACAAATACTTATGTGAAAATACTTATTTATTCTAAATAAATTATACATAAACTTAAAGTATTGTATTTGGGTTCATTATTTCCAATTTAAAGTTTAATTTTTTTCTATTAAAATATAGTTCTAATGCATTTTAATATTAAATTTGTGCTATTATTAGAAATTTAAACTAATGATGCTATTTTTGGAACAACAACTTAGAAAAGTGCTATTTTAGACATTTGCCTTATTTTTTTTTACTTTCAATCTTCAAAGGTGATTATGACCATCCACTAGTCTCTTTGCTGGATTTTCAAATAGATCTAAAACATAGTAGACTTATATACTATTAGTGAGTCACTAAGCAAAACATTAATTAATTAACTAGATTTATACATACATTTGAAAAAAAATATTTGTAAATTATATAATATTATTTATTAGTAAATATAAATTAAATATTTATATAATTTTAACTTTTATTAAAATTATTTTTAATATTAATTTTTGTATACGTAAATTAAGTAAAGAAAAATAATTGTTTTTTTACGAATTTAATAATATTTTTTATTAGTTTAAACAATATATTAAAACTAATCAAGGGTTGTGGATTGTTTCCAGAAATTAAAAGGTCCTTTTGATTCTTGTTTTGTGACACATTCATTGAAGCCTCCACATTGTGAAACACTTTGAAAAACGATTATCATTTTTTTGTCATTTGTGTTACAACTCTCCGTGCAATAATTCAACAACTCTATGTAAATGTTTAACATCCTCATATAAGGAAAAATATAGTTGAACTTCACACATCTGTAATAGATTGAAAACGGTTATTTTTATCACATAATTGACTGAATTAAAAGGTTTTTTCAGTTCTTGTTTTGTGACAAATTCATTGGAACTCCTTCACATTGTGAAACATGTTTTTTTGTCACTTGTACCATAATGAATCGGTCCAATAATCCAATAATTTTATACAAAGATTTAATACTCTCATACGAAAAAAGATGAAATCGAACTCCACACATCTATAATAGATTGAAAAATAGTTATCTTTATCATGTCTATTTGCTGGATTTTCAAATAGATCTAAATCATAGTAGATATATAGTATTAGTGAGTCACTAAGCAAAACGATTAGTTAATTAATTTCAAACTAATATTAACAATTACATTCTCTTTCTATATGAGTTGATTAATAAAATCTATGAGATGACAAAATAAAAAAGGGTGAGTAGTGTTGTTTACACTTTATGAATAATAATTAGACAGTGCTAAAAAGTGTTGTACTTAGTGGGTGAGGGACAAAACTCACGACCAAACACTATTTGCTTTTGCTTTCTCGTACTAAACTGATTAGAACGAAAACATGCACCCCAACTTAATCATTCTTTCAATCTTCTCAAACTATTCCATTCCTTTAATAACAAAAATTTGTTTGGACTGTTTTCGATTTTGTAGATTCATCTTTACAAACATAAACCATACTAAGTTTTATCTTCGGTCATTCTTAATACATTATTTGAAAACTATTTTAATCAAATAACTTTACTCTAAAATATTATTAACAGAAATACTATATATACTAACGTTATAATTACAATAAATTTAAAATAAATATATAAATGAATTTATGTTATTAGAATGATTATAATATATGTCATTGTTATTCATTTAGTTAGAAAATCAATAGATTTCATTAAACTAATCAAAAATACTATTAAATTCGTTAAAAATAATTATTCTTATTTCTTTAATTTATATGTATGATAAGTTTTATAAATAATTTCAAATAAATATATAAATAGATTTAAGTTATTAGAACAATTACAATATATCACATTGCTATTAATTTGGTTAGAAAATCAATATATTTTACTATGAGATCAATGACCTATGTAATTTATTTAAATTATAGAAATATTTTTTGAATTCAATGACATAATATATATATATATAATTAATAATATTATATATATAAATGTTTAAATACATGATAACACAATAAATTAAATTATGTATTAATAAATAATTAACATATAAATTTTAAATATTTATATATTAAAAAATTATTTAATTATTTAATTTACATTTATTAAATAATTAATCAATTATAATCAATTATAATTATGCAGACGCAAATCTAAATCTAGTTTTAGTTTTATTGGACGTTCTCTAGAAAACACTAAATAGTTTTGAATTGATTGTTAATATGTGTGGACGTAAAAACGAAAAGAACAAAAATAAAAAGAGTATATACCTTAAATTTCATCTTGTAAACATAACATAATGACTAACTATCCATGCAGTTCAAATCAGTCGGGAAAGATATTAGTCCTGTTCGTTTGTCTGTCGCAGCGTCTGCGGCAGCGACCTGTGGTCAGACGCTGCAATATTGTTGTTCGTTTGATCGCCGTAGGTTTTTGCCACAGATTGTATTGCAACTGTTTGATCGCAAACGCTATAATTTCGCAACGATTAAAATTTTTGACCGCAACTTTCTGCGATTGACCGCAGCGTTTGACCGCAGGAACCTGCGGCGGTCAAACGAACAACGTTTGACCGCATGATGCAGCCGCAGCTTTCTGCGGCTACGAAACGAAGAGCCCTGTTATAAGATGCTACTGTTAACATTGGTCTTAGGACCAAAGATGAAACCCTTGACATCATTTCTGCCTCTTAAAGAATCCTTGCAATCTTTGGGCATGTGTTAACCCTCAAACTCTCTCTCTTTCTCTCTTAAAAAAATTTATCCTAATATCCAAAATAATGTCGGAAATCTCCAATCAACTTTATCTAAAAAGAAAAATAGTTCCACTAAGTATTAGAGCCTCAAAAGCCTAAGAATCGAGAACTAAACGTTACTTCTTCTCCCAAAACCGATGTTCTTTGTCTAGTTAGAGTGTCGGAGACTCTACGGAAACTAAACACATCATATTTGTCGTCTCAAAGAGTATCTTGTCTTCTTCTTTTTTTTCATGCTTATCGAATAATAACATCAGACCCATGTTCATATCGAAGAAGACCACAGAGAACACTAACCATGCTGCAGATTATATATATATATGGATGAATCTTTCATTTTATTTAGGCTCGCTGGTTGTTATTCCAAAAACCCATAGTTTTACGTCAAATAATGTTCAAAGGATATGAAATTTGTCTAAACAAAATCACTTTAGTCACTATTAGTTAGCTTTCATGAAAATTTATTAGTTTTGCCATTACATCATAACAACGAGAGTTGATTTGTCTGAAGCATAACAATTGACGTCTGAGCATTCGACTGAATTTATTTATTAAATGGGCACTTCAATCTTTAATATATCTCTTACCCATAAACAAAAGAGCAATTAAGAAAAATAATAATTTTTACAATTTTTGTTCTAAATATATCATTATTAGTTTAAATTTTTGAAAAAGTAATATCCTAAAATAGCACTATTTTAAGTTTATATTCCAAATTTAGTACAATAAAACTAAAATTTCAAAAATAGCACAAATTATTATGTGAAAATATTATTTATCTTAAATAAATTATATATAAAATTAAAACATAATGTTTGGTTTCACTTTTTCTAATTTAGAGTTTAAATTTTTTTCATTAGGAAGAAATTTTTAATTATTTTAATATTAAATTTGTGCTCTTTTTTGGAAATTTAAANGAAAAAGCCCTTTCCCCTTTCTCTGATAATAAGGAAAGCTTCATAGCTTGTTTCTTCGTGTGTGTGTTTTCTCTTTTGTGATCCATAACTTGATATTATGCAGTGTGAGCTTGACATAATGTTCCATCTGGAGAAAGCTCATTTCATGCTGGAGGAAATGGTGATGAATGGTTGCATTGTGGAGACAAGCAAAGCCAACATACTTTCACCTATACAACTTATGGACAAAGCCCATTAATTCAAGAGCCTTGTTTCTTTCCTATTGGCATTGGATAATTGGGTCTCGTCGTTGATCCAAATCACTGTATCTGATTACGCACGTGTAAGAATGGCAACGGATGTTCCTATTCGATTGTCAGGGTTAGTAATGTGAGAGAGACAATGACATGTCATCAATCAAAGACCACAACTTGTACAACTAATTGTCCCCAATTTTGTGTCTTCTTCTGTTCAGTTTTAGAAGATTTCGGATTCTGTTGTCGGGATTCTATTTTAAGCCAAAAGGAAGGGACACGTGGCAGGAGGTAAAACACGTGGCGTATATAGAGACCATTGTCACGTGAAAACATAAAACAGAGTAGTATAGTGAACAATTTTTACTCATAGCTTAACAAGAATTGGTCTTCGATTCAAGTTTCAGATAAAAGTTGGAGATTCAAATAGAGAAACAAAGCAAGTCTTCTGAAGATAACATTCATGATGAATTGGTTTCATGGATTCTAAAGGATCAACACACGGTCGTCGACATATAAATTCTAGTTTTGTTAAAAGAGTTTGAAATTCGGTTTTACGGAAGATGTTGTCGATCACTTTCCGATAAATTTTCTATCGAAAACGTTAAAAATAAAATTCGTTTGAATGAGAAATGAATATGTAAAATAGATTGCTTGATAAATATAAAATGAACAAATATAATTTGTCCTACATTAGAAGTTAATGGTAAAATCTTTCTTGTATATCAATCAGATAATCAATAACAAAATTCAAAATTTTGGATACACTTTGGTGTATTAATGGAAAGAGATAACCAAATTCGAGTTTCAAGTTTTACGGAATTTAGCAAATGAACTAATGGTCGGTACAATTATTATGGTTTAGTTCAAATCTCATTTGTTATTTGGTGACTAAGTTAAATAGTCAATGTATTCTTAATTGAGTTAAGTTACAACTTACAACCAAATTAATTTGGTTTATTGTTTTATAACATAAAAATCATTATGGAGAATCAATTTTCAATAAAAATGCTCATATGTTCAGTATTAAAAAAATGAAAAGAGAAAAAAGAAGAGAAAACTTTGGTTTTTTCGTTTTAAAAATGTAATATATACATATAAAAAATTCCGCATATGTTGATTAGATTATATTATTGGGTTATACAAGACATAATAGTTACAATTGTATTTTGGGATTCGGAACGCCATGCAACCGTCACACTACGGGGCGTAGGAAAGAGCGTCTCGTTTTTGCAAATATGTCATTTCCAAATTCTAGTATCGATATTTTATATTTTATTATATGTAATTTTATTTATAATTATTCAGTCGTCCGAATTATAAAAATCACGTTCTTACAATCTTAATTCTAAAAATTTCGTTATTGATTTGGAGGTTTACAAAAAGTTGCACTGTGTCACGAATAAAATTGTGGATGATTTGGTTACGAAAAGTTATAAAGGATCATACGATGATATCAGATGTATATAATTTTCTTCAATTCGTTTTTGTGGATGAACACCTTCATGTACTGTATTTTGTGATCAAATGAAAATGTCATAAAACAATATGCCTCAACTAAAAAGAGAAATATTCTAAATACCATTAAAATTTTATTTCCAAAGTATAATTACTAGTTTTTAATAGATATTTTTTAAAAATATCACAAAGACTAAAACTAAATTTTAAGACTTTATAATTTGAATATTTGATTTAAATTTAGTATTTTAGGGTTTAGGGTTTAGATTTGTTTTTAGAATCTAAGAATTAATTTTTAAAATTTCTATTTTAATTTTCAGAATTTAAAATTTAATTTTTGATTTAAAAATTAAGGATATATTTTTAAAAAAGCTAGAGATGCTTCTGGACCAAATTATTTTTATTGTATATTTGAAAATTTCTATTATTAAATCTTTTATCTACAGTCTTCAACTAAATTTTTTAATATATTATTTGAACAATATTTAAAAAAATTTTTTTTTATCCGAACATATTATTAACAAAAATATCATGTTAATGTGTTATAACCATAATTAATTTCAAAAAAAGATATAAATAGATTTAAATTATTAGAATAATTATAATTATATACTATTGTTATTAATTTGATTAAAAAACAATATATTTTATTAAACCAATAAAAAATATTATTAAAATTATTTTTATTTTTTAATTTATATGTACAAAAATTAATATTTAAAATAATTTTAAATAAAAAGAAAAATTCTATAAATATTTAAATTATATTTACTAATAAATAAATTTTACTCATAGTTTAATTTGCCAACTATTAGATTTTACTTTAAAAAAAAATTATTGTGAGGAGTGATTTTAAAATTAATATGTGTTTCCTAATTTATATGTAAACGGATTATATAATTAAAGTTGGATTGTCTGTTTTGTCGTTTTTCATCGTATCCAAAGGTTCCTTCCACCGCTTTCGGAACTCAAAGTGAGACTTCAAAAAAAAAACAATTTAGTATTATCACAGCCGGTTGCTCACGGAGCTGTCACATAAAGTTACATACAAAGCGTCCACGTCATCAATAAATCCGTGTTGTGAAGTCTGAAGACCGCTGTTTTTATCATAATATCACAGACGCGTCATGCGAGCTTGTAATTTAACCGCGGTTTAAAAAAGCGGATAACTTAAACCATGGTTAACTGTTTAACCGATCGTTTCTTCCCTCAACTTAGTATCAGTTTATAAAGAAGCAAAGCATCAGTTTTTCCCACTACACAAAACCAACTCATCGGAGAAGACGAACGTGATTTTTTTCCTTCTGTAAAAAAACAGTTGAAAAAATGATGATCGGAGAAACTCATCGTTCCTATCCAGCTGTTCATATTCCTCCATGGCCGTTTTGTGATGATATAACGGCTGCGGATAGTTATTCGATCGTAAGTCCTGACGGTGGAATTAACATGATCGAGACCCTGGCTACGTTACAGCGTTATCTTCCGTCGAATGAGCCGGATCCGGATTCACCTATCGATGCTTATTCATGCGATCATTTCAGGATGTATGAGTTTAAAGTCAGGCGATGTGCTCGTAGCCGGAGCCATGACTGGACGGAATGTCCGTACGCTCATCCCGGAGAGAAAGCACGTCGTCGAGATCCGAGAAAGTATCATTACTCCGGTACGGCGTGTTCTGATTTTAGAAAACACGGTTGCAAAAAAGGCGATGCGTGTGAATTCTCTCACGGCGTTTTTGAGTGTTGGCTTCATCCGGCACGTTATCGGACTCAGCCGTGTAAAGAAGGTGGTAACTGTCGCCGTCGTGTTTGTTTCTTTGCTCATTCGCCGGACCAGCTTAGGGTTTTGCCAAATCAAAGCCCCGATCGAATGGAATCCTTTGACAGTATACGTAGGGCGATTCAGTTATCGATATCTCCGGCGTCTGTTTCGCCGGCGGTAAGTCCACGTGCTGACTCTGAGTCTACTTCTTTACTGAGTCGATCACTCGGGTCTGGTTCCGTAAACGGCGTTGTTGCGTCTCTTAGGAATTTGCAACTGAATAAAGTGAAGTCTCTGCCTTTGTCTTACAACAACCAAATCCGAAGCTACGGATCGGGGTTCGGGTCTTCAGGTGGATCAGTTTTGGGTGCCGAGTTTCGGAGCTTACCAAATACCCCGACCAGACCCGAGATGGGATATTTGGACATATGGGATAATGGCTTGGAGGAAAAACCGGTGATGGAACAGGTCGAGTCTGGTCGTGAACTCAGAGTGAAGATGTTCGAGAAGCTAAGCAAGGAAAATTGTATGGATCGGGTCGACCCTGATTCGTATCAGGTTTCTGGTGAAGATACTGATGTCGGGTGGGTCTCTGAGCTGGTAATGTGACATACTGACATATATATTTATTATTGTAATGAATTTTTCGGGAAAATTATGTGAAAATGTTATTTTATTATTTTCGTTTTATTTGTTATCGCATTTAATTTTAGAGTAATATTTTCAAATAGTATATTTTAAAATTTTTTAAAATTTAACATCATAAAATTAAAATTTCAAAAATACTACAAATAATTATTTAAAATATTTATTTATTATAAATAAATTATAAATAAATTTAAAATATTATATTTGAATTTTTTTCAATTTATTAACTAATTTTTCTATTAAAAAGTTTAAATATATTTTTAGTTTTAAATTGATATTACTATTGAAAATCTAAACTAACAATCTATATAGAAAATTAAAAAGATACTATTTAATAAATTACTTTTAATTTTTGGGCAATTTACAAAATAGCATTTTTTAAGTTTTTATTCTAAATTTAAGATCACTAGTTTATTTTTAACAATAACACAAATTTTAGTATTGAAACACTTTAAAACGTATTTTAATAAGAAAAAATAAATTCTGAATTAGAAAAAATGAACGCAAACATAATATTTTAATTTTGTTTGTAACTAATTTAGGAGAAATAAATATTTTTAAATAAAAAATTATGTTTTTTTGGAATTTTAGTTTTAGTGTTTTAAATTTGGAGGAATAACTTAAAGAATGTTATTTTATAATATTACTGTTGATTTTTTAATTTTGATATAATAAAATATTATGTAGTAGATTTCTTGGTGTATAGAGGTATTGAGGAATTTTTAATTATGAGTAAAATCTCTAATGTATAATAGTATGTTATTGTTGCATTTGTCTTCTCCTTTGGATTTGGTCATGTTAGAATGTAACGTATCAGATATTACTGAATTTAATGAGAGTAAAAAATAATTAATTTTGAACATATATAGAAATGTTTTAAATAAAGTAATGATTTGTTTTGTTATATTTATTTAGGCACGCGTGAAGTGGTGTATGATGTGATTAGCGTCCGTAAACATCATTATTGGAGACTGATTATGTCCTAAATAAGTCGATGGTCAATTTTTGTCTTGTCGGGTTTGGGTTGGGTCGTTCTACTTGTGTTTTCATTATTGAGAAAAATAGTATTTACGTAAATAAATTGCTAAATAGAAAACTGTACTTAAATAATTAATGATATATCGGAAACACTAGGCATAGGCAAATAATCCAAAACTGAATAAATCGAACCAAAACCGAACTAAAAAAATAATTTTGGTTGTTATTCGGTTATAAAAAAATAACCAAACGTATATTATTTTGGAAGATTGATTACTAACCGCAACCGAACCAAAAACTAAAATAATATCCAAAAAATCAAATTATTTTTGGTTATTTTCAGCTATCCAAAAATATTTTGGATATTTCGGATATTTTGATTATTTTTGGTTATTATTTTGGTTATTTTTGGTTATTTTTAGTTATTTTTTTTGTTATTTCGATTATTTTTGATTTTTAAATTTAATAACCGAACCGACCGAAACCGAGGTATAACCGAATCAAAACTGAACCAAAATATAAAAATAATCGAACGGATCTTTAATTCTACCAACCAAAAAAATCGAAACCGAAAATAATCGACCGAAACCGAACCGAATATCCGAATGCACATGCATAGTAAACACTTTCCTCATTGATATATCATCCATTGTGTTGTCAACAATTAAAGTCCATGCAAACATGTTTACAACGCACACTTAGTCGCTGCTTAAACACAAACGTTGCTTTCTGCATGGCTTTCATTGCAGAGAAGCTCCAATCCTCAAAGCATTTACACTCTCTAGATCTGTTGTTGCTTTCGCAGCTTCTAACATACTCACCTGCTTACACTTTCCTTCTTCTCTTAGTTAGCATCTCTGAGAGTATGAGGAAGAACTATAAACCAAATATTGAACCTTTCTTCTCACACAAGAGAGTACCAAAGTTGCTAATAATTAAGCTTGTCAAATGTCTGGAGAGTATTAGTCTCCTGCTTGGGTTTCATGAATAGTCAATTCATAAACATGATGATATTCTTGATTAATAACTACCATATCACACTGAGATCTCCTCTACAATACTTTTACAATTTTTTATTAAACTTTCCACATTAGTTAACGACACTATTATACCACACAAAGTTATGTTGTGCACGGTTTTTACACATTAATTTTGTATCTCTATATTGTACTACACAAACTAACTTATCGCACTTTAATTTTACACGAACTTTGTAAATATCTCTTAAATTCCACAAATCGTGATTCTACGATGAAATTACGTTCAGTACACGGTAATCGCATTTAATACATTATGATTACATTAACCAAAAACTAACCCAAATAATAATAAATCAAGATTACATTAACCGAACACTAACACATTGTTATTTAAGTCGGTTTCGGTTGATGTAATTGTAATGTGTTAAATGCGATTATCATGTATTAACCGCAATTTCACAGTAAAATTACGACTTGTGGAATTTTATAAAATTTTACAAAGTTCCTGTAAAATTAAGATACAATCAGTTAGTTTGTATAGTACAATAGAAAAGTATAAAGTTCATGTAAAAAAAACCGTTGACAACATAAATTTGTATAATATAATAGTGTCGCCCCAAAATTTTACAATATAAAAAGAAAAATCAATTCATAGACGCACCTTATGAATTTCATGCCAAAGTGTTGGAGTAGTACCACATTCACCCAATCTAAAATTCGACCCAATTAATACCAATCGGTAAAAGAATCCGAGCCATCCCAAACAATAATGGTCGCCGATGTCCGAGATTTACAAACCTCGATCGATTTTTAGGTTTATGTATCTCAGTTGATCTCCGATATTTTTAAATTTATCGATTTGTAAAATTGACGGTCAGAAATATACGAAATTTGAGAACATCGACTGATTTAATCACATATATAAATCCAGTCGAAATGTTGTATCTTATGCTTTTTAGGATCTATCAATAAAACATACATGAAAATTGTAAAAGAGTAGTAAAAACTTATTGTTTCACTCCCCTCCACACAATCCACATCCATATTATCTGTTAGATCGTTAGCTTTATTCTAAGTATTGGTTTTTGTCCAATTTAAAATTTTTGGTATTGTCCAGCCAATTTTGTTAGTTATTTGGTCAATTCTCATTTTCCATATAAACCATAAAATCTAAAGATAAACGAATAGCTTCACCTCTAAACTGAATTGCATTTGGAATTTACATGTAGTATTAGCTATTTCTTTTAAGTTTATAAATAATATTAACACCCTAAAATATCATTTTTAAAATTTTTATTCCAAATTTAGAATATTAAAATTAAAATTTCCAAAATATCACAAGTAATTATATAAAAATACTTATCTACTCCAAATAAACTATATACAAACTTAAAATATTATATTTGAGTTTACTTTTTCTAATTTAGAATTTAATTTTTCTATTAAAATAAATTTTTAGTATATTTTAATTTTAAATTTGTGGTATTATTGGAAATTTAACTAATGCTGATACATTTGGAACAAAAAAATTTAAAAATGTTATTTTTGTCAATTTCCCTATAAATAAATAGTATTAATAACTTTTATAATTTTTGAATCTATTTTTTTCTTAAAAAATAGATTTTTTTCTTTAAATATTTACGAAAATTTAACATTTTAATACGAATGATAATGTAGTCGAATTCCACGCTTGTAATATATATGTAGAGATAATGCAATGACTAATCCATTTATTTTTTTCCATGTAATGAAAATGTTTAATGGAAAGTTGTCAAGCCTTTGTAGGTCACATATTGTTTATCTTTTGGCTTTAATGTTGACATGAATTTTACTTACAAAAGGAAACACGTACACAATGTCTACTGGTGGAACTTGTAATTCTTCTACTTTTAATCCTCATCTCGTCATTATCCATCAAAATCAAACCCATATCAATGAATCATTCATATTTTTGGCTTATCAGACATCATCATTAATACCCAAACTCTCTTAGAACTATTTTATCATATAGAAAATTAAAATATTATATAAAATTAGTTCATGAGACACTACATCTCTAAAGAATTCGTTTTTCTCTTTATCCTTTTCTTTATCAGAAACAAAAACAAATATAAAGCAGAATACTATATGTTTGAATACATGAATTTTTGTGACATGCATCATTATGAATTAATGTCTTCATCATTTTCCCAAATTTTCTATCGACCTTATAGTACAAAACTAGGTAAACAAGTTTAACTTTAACATTTTGAAGAAGTAGATATATCCAATTTGAATGTGAATGATACAATATCGTAAAAAAGACAGTCCGACACGAAGAAAGGATTCGATAGAACCCGTAGATCAACAATGCATAAGAATAAAAACAACCGAAAACTTCAAAATCTACATACTATGGGTTGTGGATTGTTTCCAGGTCTTTTTGGTTTTTGTTTTGTGACAAAGCCTCCACAGAAAATTGGTCTTGAGTTTAACTAGGTCGCAAGCAAAAAATAAAAATAAGATCGTTAACAAAATATTGACAGAGTTTTAACCAATGAATTTGATGAAAAAAATTATTTTTATTTATCATTATAATAAAAATATTCTCAAAATAAGGATCGATTTTTTTGTATCACTACCGAGGACCGCAAGCACGGACTTGTCGTGCTTGGCTTCAGACCCGACCCTATCTCCACATTATAAAACACTTTGAAAAACGGTTATCATTTTTTTGTTATTTGTGCCACAACTGTCCGTGCAATAATCCAACAACTCTATGTAAATGTTTAACATCTTCATATGGATTGAAAAACGGTTATCTTTATCACATAACTGACTAAATTAAAAGGTCTTTCAGTTTTTGTTTTGTGAAAAATTCATTAGAGTTTCTCCACATTGTGAAACATGTTTTTTTGTCATTTTTACCATAACTTACCGGTACAATAACCAAACAATTTTATACGAAGGTTTAACACATTCATACAGAAGAAATAGAATTAAATTTCACATATTTGAGATAAATTGAAGAACGATTATCTTTGTCACATAACTCATTGAATTAAAAATACTATACATATAATAGGTTTTTGCTAGAGTATCATATATATATATATACTTTATGAGTGGAAAGAGAAGAATCTTCTCACTTACATGATAGCAAAGCAAACTAGATGACACATTAAACTTTTTTCCTAATATTACGACTTTCTACTCTTGGTTGGTCTGAAGATACATCAATATCCACAAAACTATGATATTTATTATACATAGTTGATGTTAAATGATTATTATGGGTAACATACAAATATTCACTTGTAATGATATACATAGTCTTGGACCAGCCTCTTTTTTTCAGAGTTGAAAATATACAAATATGAAATGGAGAAGAGAAGATAACGATATAGTTACAATAGAGAAAGGCAATAGATGTGAGACTAAAGAAGATGACACAAGAGTCATCGTTTCCAGAAAACTACTTCTGGACCACTTTTAATTATTATTTTTATTCCCAAACGACATTTTTTTTTAGTAATACCCTAAAATAATACTTTTTAAAAAATTTCTTCCATAACTAATATAATAAAGGGCAATTTACTAAAATAGCACTATTTAAAGTTTTTGTTCTAAATATAGTACTAATAATTTAAATTTCCAAAAATAGCATAAATTTAATACTAAAATAATTAAAAACTTCTTCCTAATGAAAAAAATTAAACCCTAAATTGGAAAATATAAACCCAAACATTATGTTTTAATTTTATATATAATTTATTTAAAGTAAATAATTATTTTCACATAATAATTTATGCTATATTTGAGATTTTATTTTTGGTGTGCTAAATTTGGAAAATAAACTTAAAATGATGCTATTTTAGGGTATTACTCTATAATAAAATTAAAATCTCAAAAATAGCACAAATACTTATGTGAAAATACTTATTTATTCTAAATAAATTATACATAAACGTAAAGTATTGTATTTTGGTTCATTATTTCCAATTTAGAGTTTAATTTTTTTCTATTAAAATATAGTTCTAATGCATTTTAATATTAAATTTGTGCTATTATTGGAAATTTAAACTAATGATGCTATTTTTGAAACAACAACTTAGAAAAGTGCTATTTTAGACATTTGCCCTATTTTTTTTAACTTTCAATCTTCAAAGGTGATTATGACCATCCACTAGTCTCTTTGCTGGATTTTCAAATAGATCTAAAACATAGTAGACTTATATAGTATATTAGTGAGTCACTAAGCAAAACATTAATTAATTAACTAGATTTATACAGAAAAAATATTCGTAAATTATATAATATTATTTATTAGTAAATATAAATTAAATATTTATATAATTTTAATTTTTATTAAAATTATTTTTAATATTAATTTTTGTATATGTAAATTAAGTAAAAAAAATAATTATGTTTTTACGAATTTAATAGTATTTTTTGATTAATTTAATATATATTGATTGTCTAACCAAATTAAATATAATGACATAAATTGTCATTATTTTAATAAGTTAAACCCATTTATATATTTATTTGAAACTAATTGTATGATAACACGTCAATATAACATTTATGTGAATAATACATTAGGATAAAATTATTTTTAAAAAATATTTCTAAAATAATATATTAGAAATTTCAAAAAAGTTAATAACTCTTGGTTGGTCTGAAGATAGATCAATATCCACAAACTATGATGTTTGTTATACATAGTTGATGTTAAATGATTATTATGGGTAACATTCAAATCAAAACGATTAGTTAATTAATTTAAAAAAAAATATTAATAACTACATTATCCTTCTATATGAGTATTTCACAGTTGATTAATAAAATCTATGAGATGACAAAATAAAAAAAGGGTGAGTAGTGTTGTTTACACTTTATGAATAATAATTAGACAGTGCTAAAAAGTGTTGTACTTAGTGGGTGAGGGACAAAACTCACGACCAAACACTATTTGATTTTGCTTTCTCGTACTAAACTGATTAGAACGAAAACATGCACCCCAACTTAATCATTCTTTCAATCTTCCCAAACTATTCCATTCCTTTAATATCAAAAATTTGTTTGGACTGTTTTCGATTTGTAGATATCATCTTTATAACCATAAACCATACTAAGTTTTATCTTGTATCATTACTAATATATTATTTAAAAAATATTTTAATTAAATAAATTTACTTTAAAGTGTTATTAACAGAAATATCATTTTGATGTCATCATCATAATAAGTTAAAAATAAATATATAAATGGTTTAAGTTACTAGAATTATTATAATATATGTTATTGTTATTATTTGGTTAGAAAATAAATATATTTCATTAAGCTAACCAAAAATACTATTAAATTCATAAAAAAATATTTAATTTTTTATTTATTATATATATACGATAATTTATAATTAATTTTAAATAAATATATAAATAAATTTAAATTATTAGAATAATTATAATATATTATATTGCTATTAATTTGGTTAGAAAATCAATATATTTTACTATGAAATCAATGATCTATGTAATTTATTTAAATTATAGAAATATTTTTTAAATTAATGACATAATAATATATAATTAATAATATTATATATAAAAATATTTAAATACATGATAAAAAATAAATTAAATTATGTATTAATAGATAATTAACATATAAATTTTAAATATTTATATATTAAAAATAAATTATTTAATTATTTAATTTATATTTATTAAATAATTAATCAATTATAATCAATTATAATTATGCAGACGCGAATCTAAATCTAGTTTTAGTTTTATTGGACGTTCTCTAGAAAACACTAAATAGTTTTGAATTGATTGTTAATATGTGTGGACGTAAAAACGAAAAGAACAAAAAAAAAATAAAAAGAGTATATACTTGTAAACATAACATAATGATTAACTATCCATGCAGTTTTACCTCCGTCAACTACACAAACTTATGCGATTAAATCTATTTTCACCCGTACTTTTTGGGTTTTCCTTTAACTACATAAACTGTATTTTTCTTTCATAAATTACAAAAACTTCATAAATTTTTCTAATTGCAGAAATTCTATTAATGTCTATGCGTTAAATAACTATTAAATCTGGTTCTAATTCGAAAATCTGGTTTTAACTTGGTTTTATTTTGAAATTAAAACCAGGTTTAATAACAATTTAACATGTAAACATTAACAAAAATTTTGTAATTGGAATAATTTATGAAGTTTATGTAGTTTACGGAAGAAAAACGTAGTTTATATAACTTATAAAAGACCCAAAAAGTACGGATGGAAATAGGTTTATTCGTATAAATTCGTGTAGTTATCAGAAGTAAACCCCAGTTCAAATCAATCGGGAAAGATATTATAGGATGCTACTGTTAACATTGGTCTTAGGACCAAAGATGAAACCATTGACATCATTTCTGCCTCTTAAAGAATCCTTGCAATCTTTGGGCATGTGTTAACCCTCAAACTCTCTCTCTCTTTCTCTCTTAAAATTTTTTATCCTAATATCCAAAATAATGTCGGAAATCTCCAATCAACTTTGTTTAAAAAGAAAAATCGTTCCACTAAGTATTAGAGCCTGAAAAGCCTAAGAATCTAGAACTAAACGTTACTTCTTCTCCCAAAACCGATGTTCTAGTGTCGGAGACTCTACGGAAACTAAACACATCATTTTTGTCGTCTCAAAGACTATCTTGTCTTCTTCTTTTTTTCATGCTGCAGATCGAATAATAACATCAGACCCATGTTCATATCGAAGAAGACCACAGAGAACACTAATCATACTGCGGATTAGGCCTGTTCGTTTCGTAGCCGCAGGAACCTGCGGCTGCGTCATGCGGCCAAACGTTGTTCGTTTGACCGCCGCAGGTTCCTGCGGTCAAACGCTACGGTCGACCGCAGAAAGCTGCGATCAAAATTTTTAATCGCTGTGAAATTATAGCGTTTGCGATCAAACAATTGCGATACAACCTGCGGCGACAACCTGCGGCGATCAAACGAATAACAATATTGCTGCGTCTAACCGCAGCATTTGACCACAGATCGCTGCCGCAGACGCTGCGGCAGACAAACGAACAACGCTATTATATATATATGGATGAATCTTTCATTTTATTTAGGCTCACTGGTTGTTATTCCAAACAACCATAGTTTTACGACAAATAATGTTCAAAGGATATGAAATTCGACTCAAACAAAATCACTTTACTCACTATTAGTTAGCTTTCATGAAAATTTATTAGTTTTGCCATTACATCATAACAACGAGAGATGATTTGTTGGAAGCATAACAATTGACGTCTGATCATTAGACTGAATTTATTTATTAAATGGGCACTTCAATCTTTAATATAAGTATCTCTTACCCATAAACAAACGAGCAATTAAGAAAAATAATAATTTTTACAATTTTTGTTCTAAATATATCATTATTAGTTTAAATTTTTGAAAGAGTAATATCTTAAAATAGCACTATTTTAAGTTTATATTCCAAATTTAGTACAATAAAACTAAAATTCCAAAAATAGCACAAATTATTATGTGAAAATAATTATTTATCTTAAATAAATTATATATAAAATTAAAACATAATGTTTGGTTTCACTTTTTCTAATTTAGAGTTTAAATTTTTTTTATTAGGAAGAAATTTTTAATTATTTTAATATTAAATTTATGCTCTTTTTTGGAAATTTAAATGTTTAATGCTATATTTGGAACAAAAACTTGAAATAATGCTATTTTAGTCAATTGCCCTTTTTGAAATAGCGCAAATTTAATATTAAAATAATTTAAAACTTCATTTTAATAAATAAAAATTAAATTCTAAATAGGAAAAATAATCCAAATATAATATTTTAATTATAATTATAATTGATTTATGGTAAACATATATTTTTAGAAAATAATTTATGGTATTTTTAAAATTTTAATTTTAAAATGCTAAATTTAGAACAAAAATTTTAAAAGATGTTATTTTAATGTATTACTCTAAACAATAAAATTACATATTTGATGCACAATTAATAAAAAAGTTTAACAGAAAGTTTAGACAGTATATATATATATATATATATATTTTATAAGTTTTATAGACAATGAATGTTTGCATGGATTTTAACAGATTTTATTATATATTTTTTGTGTTTTGTTGTTTTTATATCGTTGGTTGATCTTATATTTCGATAATTATATGTTGAAATAAAAACTTTAAAATGTGTTATTTTAGAATATTACATTAAACAATAAAATTACATATTTGATGCACAATTAATAAAAAAATTTAACAGAAAGTTTAGACCGTCTATATATATATTTTATAAATTTTATAGATAATGAATGTTTGTTTGGATTTTAACCGATTTTATTATATATTTTTTGTGTGTTTGTTGTTTTTATATCGTTGGTTAATCTTATATTTGGATAATTTTATTTTTCGTTGTTGTATTTGTGTAATTGTTGTCTGAAATTTAAATATACAAAAAACTTAACATTTTATTAATTTATATATTTAAACTTAATTATGAGGTCTTATTTATTTTATTTATAGAAAGTACTTTCTTTTCTTAGAATATTTCGATACTATGATCATACTTTTTAGTTATTAGGTTTTTCGAATTAGCGGTTTAGTCAAACGTCCTCCACAAAATTTGGTAAGGAACAGACCAAAACCAATTCTCGGATAGGGTTAGTTTCGTAATTATCTCAATATCCATGACCGTTTTTCTCAGTTCAGAAAATTAAAAAAATTTCCGGCGACAAAATTTCCAAAAACTGAAACAATTTTTTTTCCCTTTCTAAAAAGCAATAATTTCATCTCTTTCCGTAGTTTACAGACAGCGGAGCTGCTTACGTGCTCTCTCTCTCTCTCTCTCATTTCTATACTATTAACAAGCACCGGCTCGAGTAGATCGATCTAGGGTTCTTTTTTTTTTTACCTATTTAAAATCCATTTATTTGTGAAGAATTCGTTTTTTCTTGGAATCTGCGTTTTTTTTTTTTCGTTTCTGTTTTTGCCACGTTTTGGATCGAAATTTGTTGTTTGTTTGTTTGTTTGTTTTAGATTCGGTGAGAGAAATGGGGAAAGTGGCTGTTGGTGCGACTGTTGTGTGCGCTGCGGCGGTTTGTGCGGCGGCTGTATTTGTTGTGCGCCGGCGGATGCAAAACTCAGGGAAATGGGCGCGAGTGATTGAGATCTTGAAGGTGCTCGAGGAGGATTGTGCGACGCCAATCGCGAAACTGAGACAGGTGGCTGATGCTATGACTGTTGAGATGCATGCCGGTCTCGCATCGGAAGGTGGAAGTAAGCTTAAGATGCTCATTAGCTACGTCGACAATCTTCCCTCTGGGTAAATTTCTTATCCTTCATTAGAGAATTGGATTGAAAAAAGAGGAAGATAAATTGGAGATTTTTCTGGAATTTTATCTGGATTTTATTTGGTTGGTCAGATTCATTGTCTGATTTAGATAAAATTTTGCCACGATTATTCGTTTTTTGTTTTGTTTTAGATAATGTTAAAAGTTTCATGCTTTATTATACATTTGGATCTAGTTTCTATGGTTTTAATTTGATTTCTAAGCAACTTGTTTGATTGCAATTAAAACATATTGAATCAAATGTAATCCAGATCCGTTACTATGAACCATAATCTCTCTTGAATCTGCGTTTCGTCTCTTTTTGCGACATAGTTAATAGTTTTTTGGTGTCTGTGTGGTTAATATGGTAGCCAGTGCATCTCTAGTTCATGTTAAGTGCAGCAAATCATCAATCTAGGCTGAATCGTGAGTCTGGTTTTATTGGAACTAGTTTGTTTTGGGAGTTCTGATGCTGATAGCACAGTAAACTTGAGCTGTAAAGTGAATCTAATTTTCACCATCAATTTGACAGGGATGAACATGGGTTCTTTTATGCACTGGACCTAGGTGGAACAAACTTCCGTGTCATGCGTGTGCTTCTTGGTGGCAAACAAGACCGTGTTGTTAAACAAGAATTTGAAGAAGTCTCGATTCCTCCTCATTTGATGACTGGCGGTTCAGATGTCAGCGACTTAACTAGAGCTTTTCAATTCAACTTGGTTGATCTATATCTGTGTATTGATTATTTATTGCAAATTGTGGAGCCAGGAATTGTTCAATTTTATCGCTGAAGCCCTTGCAAAGTTCGTCGCTACAGAAGGCGAGGACTTTCATCTCCAAGAGGGTAGACAGAGGGAATTAGGTTTCACCTTCTCGTTTCCGGTTAGGCAGACATCTTTGTCCTCTGGCACTCTCATCAAATGGACGAAAGGCTTTTCCATTGAAGATACAGTTGAGCTTGATTACCCCTCATTTGTTTCAAGTTTATTACATAAGCAGCTGCTTCTATGCTTCCCATGGCTGTCAATGTCATGAACCCTGTTCTTGATATAGCCTGGTAGACAAAGAAATTACAGTCTTTGTTTTGTCATTTTGAAGGCAAACTCTTGATGCGTTGGTGCTCTTTCTGAACTCTACCTTCTGTATCTTTGTTGCTCGCAATTGTTGTGTAGGTTGGACAAGATGTTGTGGGAGAACTTGTTAAAGCTATGGAAAGAGTTGGGCTTGACATGAATGTCACAGCGCTTGTGAGTTGTCCTCTTTACCCAAATGAAAAAGCTTATTTGTTTTCACCTAGCTAATGTTATTTATCTGTTAATGATTCTTTAATCATATTGTAAACTGCACAGGTTAATGATACCGTTGGAACACTTGCTGGTGGTAGATACTATAATCCGGATGTTGTTGCTGCTGTTATTTTAGGCACTGGCACAAATGCAGCTTATGTCGAACGAGCACATGCAATTCCCAAATGGCACGGCTTACTTCCTAAATCAGGAGAAATGGTTTGTGTTTTTGCAACAACATAACAACGTCGGTTGAGCTTTAAGCTGCGGTAATCTTAGTATGTGCCACAATGTAGGTGATCAACATGGAGTGGGGAAACTTCAGGTCATCACATCTTCCATTGACAGAGTATGACCACTCGCTAGATTTCGAGAGTCTGAATCCAGGTGAACAGGTATGAGCTTTGGAATTCTGCTGATTTTCAAGTTCGTTTAGAGAATTACGATCTTAGGTCACTAAGATTCTATCTACTTTTGTCAGATTCTTGAGAAAATCATTTCTGGTATGTATTTGGGAGAAATCTTGCGTAGAGTTCTTTTGAAAATGGCTGAAGAGGCTGCTTTCTTTGGCGACTCCGTCCCACCTAAGCTGAGAATACCATTCATCATAAGGTTTAGTAACTTATTTTTAGACTTTTATCCCTAAAAAAGATACCGTTACTTGTTGTATCAACTCAGAAGCATAATAATCACTTTATGGTATGCAGGACCCCGAACATGTCTGCTATGCACAGCGATACTTCTCTGGATTTGAAGGTTGTTGGAAGCAAGTTAAAGGACATACTGGAGGTTAGATTCACCTATGCATAACAATTCATACTTAACATATAATGAAGTTCAACGGAATTTCTTTAATGATTTCTCAGGTCCCTACGACTTCTCTGAAGATGAGAAAAGTTGTGATCAGCCTCTGTAACATCATTGCTAGCCGTGGAGCTCGTCTATCTGCTGCTGGGATCTATGGAATCCTCAAGAAACTAGGAAGAGACACACCAAAAGAGGGAGAAACTCAGAAATCTGTGATTGCCATGGACGGTGGACTGTTCGAGCACTACACTCAGTTCGGTGAGTGTATGGAGAGCTCATTGAAAGAGTTGCTCGGAGATGAAGCATCAGAGACTGTCGAGGTGATTCATTCGAATGACGGGTCTGGCGTTGGAGCTGCGCTACTTGCTGCCTCGCATTCTCAGTACCTTGAGGACTCTGAAACAAGTTAACTTGAAAAAAAAAAGTTTCAACTTTCATGGATCCAAGCATGGAAAAAGGTAAAAACCTTTGTGTTCATCTTTATGAAGACTCTTTGTTTGCCTTTAGGGTTTAAAACAAATAAAAGAGGAAAAGGTAAAAAAGCCCTTTGGGGAAATTTTTTTTTGTTATCAATGTTTTCAGGAACAATAATAAACCCTGGATTCTTCTTCAGGTCTGGCAAAATTCATAAAAACCAGGCAATGTTGTAGAACTATATATTTCGAGTTCTATATATAAATGATCATATTCATTTTTTCCAGATTAATCTACTTGCATGGGGAATGACAAATATCACTTAGGATTCTTTTAGATTTCCAGATTCTTTCTAAACCCATGTTTTAGCAATCACAGTGGCATTAAGGAAAGATATGATCTTTTTACTGATCAAAGAACAAATTACAACGATTTGAGAACAAATGTTGGATCAATATCAGTCAGTGTGGTAGCAATGGTAATTTCCAGTGGTTTTAGGCGTTTTACTATAAACGGTACCGTTTCGCTGTAACCTTTCTGTGTTTGTTTCTTTCTTTCCGCTCCTCACTTTCTTATCTTCCTTTGCTGCCTTCAGCTTCCGCTTTCTCCGGTCTTCCCTTAAACCCTAAAACTTTGATTCTTTGATAGTAAGAGTTGGTGAGAATCTTTCATTTCCGATTTCTGAGAAAGGCTTCTCTCTATCTCTGTGCAAAGGGTATTTTTTCCTGAAATAAAACCCGGAAAAAAGTTTCGATTTTCTCTTCTGTGCAACCCGAAAAAATGTACTGTAATTTGACAAGAACCCAAGGATTCCCCATGGCGATTATGGTTTCTTTACAGCAAACGACAGCTAAAAGTTTCCAGTTTTCGAAGTCGTCGTATTTACCAGTTAAGTTTTACTTAAACCCCAAAGGAAGCACTTTTGTAGATGTTTCGACTGGGTTTAGCTGCGGTAAGAGTCAAAGGAGTCTTTTAGTTAGTTCTCGCCTTAAACCTGTGGAGATTGGAATGTTAGGGAAGCTTGAAAGTGTTAAAGACTTTTCGACTTTTGATTCGCAGAGATTTGGTAAACGAAACGCCAATAGTAGTAGAAGAGGGAAGTCTGGGTTAGGATCAAAAGCTTTCCGAGAGAAGAGAAGTGGCGGTAATGTTAATGGAGATTCAATTTGGGTGAAATCTAATGAGAAACCAGTGGAAGATAGATTTCAGAGAGCTAATCGATCATCTTGGGAGAAACGAGATGGTAGAACTAGAAACGATTATGTGTCTGGTAGGAGAAGTAGATTTGGTGCTCAAGGTGAAACGAGTAATCGAGATAATATTCACCCTCGAGGAGATGTTAGAGGCACTGAAGTGGAAGAAGAAGATAGCAAGAAAGCTAGTGGAAATTCTATTTGGGTGGCTAATGATAAACCGGCAAAAGAGCAATCTCCGAGAGCTAGTCGGTCATCTTGGGAGAAACAGGATGGTAGAACAAGAAATCAGAACTCTTTTCCTGTCCGAGGTGTTGATAGAATCGCTGAAGTAGAGGATGAAACAGTGAGTTATGCCCACGAAGATTATGATGGGATCGTTGAAGCAGGTGAAACAGAGCAAATGGAAAAAGAGCCAAATGACACTAGGTGGTCTGATGTCAAAAATAGGTTCAATAGATATGATGTAAGAAGAGATCGAGTTCGTGATGATGCAGCATATCGAAACTGGAATAGGCAAGAGAATTGGGGTAGGAAAACATGGCAAGAGGCGACCGAGTCAAGCGTGCCTAGGATGGTTGGTGAAGTGGTTTATGGAGTAAGTCCAGTTTTAGCTGCACTCTCTGCTGGCAGACGAGAGTTTTATGCTCTGTATGTTCAAGAAGGTTTAGATTTGAGCAGTAACAACAGGAAAAAGAAAGACAAGAAAGGTTTCGAAAAAGTCTTGAAAATCTCTGAAAAGCTTGGGTTAGACATCAAGGAAACTTCGAAGCATGATCTTAACATGGTTGCTGATAATAGACCGCATCAAGGATTGGTGCTCGATGCTTCTCCATTGGAATTGGTGAAAGTGACAGGACTAGATCCGGTTTCATCAGAGGAAGAGAAATCCTCTCTTTGGGTAGCTCTCGATGAGGTCACTGATCCGCAGAACTTAGGGGCGATCATAAGATCCGCTTACTTTTTTGGAGCCACAGGTGTTGTGGTATGTGCAAAAAACTCAGCTCCGCTAAGTGCGGTTGTGAGTAAAGCAAGTGCTGGATCGCTGGAAGTAATGGAACTTCGATACTGCAAAAACATGATGCAGTTCCTAGAATCTTCTGCTGAGAGCGGTTGGCGTGTGGTTGGTGGTTCAGTTTCGCCAAAAGCTGTTGCTTTAAACGAGGTTTTACCCGGTACACCGACAATTCTAGTCTTGGGGAATGAAGGAACTGGTTTAAGGCCATTAGTAGAAAGATCATGTACTGAACTAGTTCGGATTAGCGGTAATATGCCCAAGGATATTGCAGCTACAGAATCTGATGATGCAGAAGGCGAAGGATTCAAATCATTTATAGCTGTGGAGAGCTTGAACGTGAGTGTTGCAGCTGGTTTGTTTCTTCATCACTTGATAGGAAACAAAGCAAGTTTTGATTCTTCTGCCTAAACAGTTTCATTTTTGCACCAGAAACTTAGGATCTGCTCTGTCCTTGTATCACTTTCTGATCTCGTTCTTATGCTTATCTTACGAAATTTGGTTGTTATTGACTGTTTTTTGCCAATCATTTAGTGAAGGTAGAGATCATCCATTATTGTACCGATGTTTAAACCAAAGTGTGTTTTTAATTTGCATTAGATACATTTTCCCATCGCTATGAAAATTCATAACAATAGTTATCAATCAAATCTTTATTTCCAGTTTTAAGAGAAACTTGTTTTAATAGTTAAAAAACATAAAATTTATGTCACCTACGTAGGAACACAAAAAATTGGAATATAAAAAAGATTCATTTCTGTCAACTACACCAACTTATACGACTAAATTTATTACCGTACTTTTTAGGTTTTTATTTAGTTACATAAACTATTTTTTTTTTCATAAATTATAAAAATTTCATAAATTATTCTAGTTACATAAATTTCATTAATGTTTACAAGTTAAATAGCTATTAAATATGTTTTTAATTTAAAATCTGATTTTAACTTGAGTTTATTTTGAAAATTCAGATTTTCGAATTAAAACAAGCTTTAATAACAATTAACGTTTAAACATTAATGTAATTTATGTAATTTGAATAATTTATGAAATTTATGTAGTTTACAAAAAACACAGTTTATGCAACTAAAAATAGAACAAAAAAGTACGAGTACAAATAAATTTATTTTCATAAATTCGTATAGTTGACGGAAGTGAATTGGTGATTGAACGAATAAAACAATTGAAATCTAATTTTGGAAAAGACGACTACACAATTTTTTTATTTAATTCATTAAAATTTTCGTATTATGCCAGTTTTGCGAAATTATAAATCCAACAAAACTATCATTGTAACATCCGATTACAAAACCTATGAACAAAAATTTATACAAAATACTCTTGAGAATTACGAGATATATAGAAGAAGCATGAAAGATTGTAGAAAACGTTTCACAACAAATGTGAAATCGCATGCGTAAATAAGGTTGGTGGCTCAATTAATAATAGTGATGTTCGTTTGTCTGCCACAACGTATGCGGTACCGACCTGCGGTCAGACGCTGTGGTTAAACGCTGTAATATTGTTATTCGTTTGATCGCTGCAGGTTGTCGGCGCAAGTTATATCGCAATTGTTTAATCGCAAACAATATAATTTCGCAGCGATTAAAATTTTTTAAGCAGTTTTCTGCGATCGACCGCATCATTTGACAGCAAAAAACTACGACGGTCAAACGAACAATGTTTGACCGCATGACGTAGCCGCAAGTTTCTATAGCTACGAAAGAAACAACTCTATTCACAAAAACGTGGGAAGTAAATACAACTGTTGGGATAACGTAGATGTAGAATAAGGTGGATGCTCTTAAAAGAGTTAAATAAAATTTGGCAAAAATTTTTTTATTGGAATGAAACATCTCAAATACACATAATTTGAAACTGTTTATATAAACACTAATAAAATTAGTCAAATTCTAGTGATTTAGGTTTGTTTACGTACAAGCAATCTAATTACGTACATAAGCAAACAATGTTTCAGACTTGTCCGGGTAATCAAAAATTGATTTATTTTGAAGAATATAGGAAACGAACAAAAATCATATGATAGTCACATCAAAAAAAGAAGATGCAAAGAATATTCCCACGAAAATATTAAATTCAATGATGATTAGGTCTTAGGAGTAATAAATTATAAAATACGTAAAAAGAAAATGGATTATGAATATGACGTATGAATTTAGTTATAGAAAAAAACACATGTATCGAAGCTGTCACCACTTGTGTTAGAAAACGACATTCTCCTTCTCCTTAAGATTCCGCATAATTACATTCTGTCATCTTTGCCGCCAATAGGCCTGTCAAGCGGGTCGGACCCGCCCCGCATGACCCGCCCCGCGGCGGGTTGATGATTTTTTTTCATAAATTTTTTTTACCCACAAAACCCGCGAATCATTTTTTTTAAACCTGCACCCGCCCCGCATTAATCAAGCGGGTTTGCGGGTGACCCGCAACCCGCTTCGTTTTCTAAATTTTTAACAAAAGGAAAACGAGAGAAACAAAAATCGGTGAGAGAGAAAACGAGAGAAACAAAAAGAAAACGAGAGAGATAGAGATAACGAGAGAGAAATCGAGAGACAGAGTGAGAGAGAGACGATCACCTTAGGTCGGAGGTCGCCGGAAATGGTTGGAGATCGCCGGAACTAGCTGGAGGTCGCCGGAAGATGGAGATTTTCTGGAAAAAAAATGTTGTGCGGCTGAAGAGTGAAGAGTGCAGGTAGTAGGATTAGAAATTAGGTTATTTTACTTTTATACTCTTGGTTTGGTTAAATTTGATTTGGTTAAATTTGGTTTGATATTAAATTGGTTTAGTATTAAATTGGTATTAGTTTATGATTTAATTGGATTAAATTTTTGGTTAATTAATTTGGTCCAAAATTTGCGGGTACCCGCTAACCCGCAAAAAAAAACCAAACCCGCACCCGCCCCGCTAAATTAAAGGTTAGACCCGCACCCGCCCCGCATATATGTTTTTTTGTTTTCCTCGACCCGCACCCGCCCCGCCGCGGGTCAAACGGGGCGGGACCCGCGGGTTATGACTCACAATGACAGGCCTAGCCGCCAATATTACTTCATATTTTATTAACAATTTATTTCTTATATCTAATTTTATGAATAATTTTTCATTTAACATATTCATTTTTTATGCTTATTATAGCCACCAAAATTACTTTATAGTATATTCGTTTTTATGTTTGTATTACTTTTTTTTTATAAAACGATAAATCTATAATCAGAACACATGCATATGTTAAAAGAGGCATAAAATACGAATGACTATTATTCTTTTATTTTTACGAATCACTATTTGTCTTCGCATCGATCTATTTTTTTGGGGGTTAAGATTCATCATTAGTAATTAACAGAACCGGTACTACAGAGAAACGAAACAATCACGTGATTGCGATCTTTTATATTTTTATAAAAAATCGATATTTATTTTAAAATATTATAATAAAATAATATAAAACGATTTTTTTTTCTTTTTTGTTTGCACATTTGTTAAATTCAAATCCGATCTTGGTCACTAACTCCATTTTGAAATATGTTTAGAGAAAACCAAAATGTGTCATGAATATAAGGAATTTGTCCAAAATTCATTTTATGTTCACTTCACGATAAAAAGATCACTAATATATTATTTAAAAATATTCTAAAAAAGAATTTCATCATAATATGTTATTAACATAAATATCATGTTCACGTGTCATCATCACGATTAGTTTCAAATAAATATATAAATAAGTTTAAATTATTGGAATAATTACAATACATGATATTGTTAGTAATTTGGTTAGAAATTAATATATTTTATTAAACTAGCCAAAAATAATATTAAATTCGTAAAAAAAATTATTTTTACTTTTTTAATTTATATATACAAACATTAATATTAAAATAATTTTAAATAAAAGCTAAATTATATAAAATCTAATTTACATTTGCTAATAAACAATATTATATAATTTATGAATATTTTTCCACACGGATGACGTGGATATAAATCTAATATGTCTTATTTGATAAAATGTTTTTACACCGATTAGAAATAAAAAAAGATATTAGTAAGTTGATTTGTAACATACACGTAAAATAAATCTTCCTTATTTATTCGTAAAATTTATTTATTTAATTATAATTATAAAATTGGTTAATTCGTCAAAAATATACAAACATAAAATGAAATTTTAAATTTATTATAAAATTTAATAGTTTTGCAATTTAGATGAACATATATTAAAAATTAAATAGAATGACTAAATATGTATAAATTTAATTTTACTAAACTATTGATTAATTTATATAAAATAAATAAAAATATGTTATTGATTAATTTTAAAAATATTTTATAAAAATATTATTTCTTTTTACTAATGAAATGGATACATAAATTTTTTAAAAACATAGAACATAATAAGTAAGTTTACTAATTGCACCTAATATTAAGAGTCTATTCTTATTGTATAGTTCAAATATTTTTTTGAGAATAATAAAAATTTAATTTTGAATTTAATAATGATTTTGAATTTAAAAAAGGAAGAAAATGGAAGTGTCTATGATTGAATGATGAATTGTGTGATTTATTTCGAAAATAAGTAAGCTTCTCTCTGGATTTTCGCTGGTCCGCCAATGCCGATCTGAGAAATTTTTACGACTCTTATCGAGAGAGAGAGAGATTGGGAGACGAATTGCGGTAATTTCAATCTAGGGTTTCCTCTCCGTTATCCCGTCTCCCTGTTTTCTTCTTCTCTTCTCATCCTTATCGTCGCGGGGAAGTGGAGAAAGAAATTGAAAGTGAAGATGTCTGCATTGGACTCCATCGATGTGATTCTCTTCTCTCTCAGCAGAGCTTTTTGCAGTCCTTTCGCTGTCTTCGTTCAGATCCAGGTGGGTCTCTTCTTTGGATTCAGATCGAAGTTTTCGTTGTTTCCTTCTCTTTGAAATGTTGGAGGGAAAATAAGACTTTTCGGTATTCATCCTCCTCGTCTGATTCTTCACGCGTCAGCTTCCAAAAATCTTGATTCGCTTGGTCATTATCCAAAATCGAGAATTCAAGATAATAGATTCATCGTTTGTATCTCCGGGAAAATCTTAGTTTTTGTTTTCTCCAAGGTTTGAAAACTAATGTTTTTAGTACCTTGTGAAGAAACGTAGATAAGAAGAAATTGAAAGTCCTTGGATGAATCAAAAACATAAGTTTCGCGTCATGAGTGATTTATTGGAAAAACGAAGGCTTTATGGTTTCCCGAGGATTCTATCATTTTTCGGCTTAATGTCTCCTCCTCGACTTGTCTGGTTGGGCATTTTATCATCGGGCTAAGATTTTTTTTCTTTATATGCCTCAGGGATGTACGATATGCTTACTCCTTGCTCTAGGCTGGTTATTGGCTGAATATGTCAGGTATTGTCTGTACCTTAAAAATGCCTGATTTGATGCTATTTTGGTTATGCAACCTGCGGTGTTTTTTCTTCTCGTTCTGAAATGTTTGTGTTTCTATTTCCACCTTTAAGAAATCGAGAGGTTAAGAGAATTAAAAACAGCATGAAAGCGGGTAATAGCTTGGCTTTCCTCTATCAAGATATCAATGAACTCGAGCACTCTAGGCAGGTTAAACTTCCCAGAGTTTCCGTTATCATGCCACTAAAAGGATTTGGAGAACACAATTTGCACAATTGGAGAAGTCAGGTAAGTCCATCATGCTGCAGTGTCATTGTCTTTTTAGTTGGCTGAGTTTTTAACTTTCCTCATCATGGTTAAGCTTTTTGCCAGAGAAGATTCTTGCTTACAACTTTATTATTAATCTTGATCAAAATATTTGTGTAGATTACTTCTCTCTATGGTGGGCCATTGGAATTCCTTTTTGTTGTAGAAAGTACGGAAGACCCTGCATATCATGCTGTTTCCCGTTTATTATCTGTGTATCAGGTACAGACACGTCTCAACATATCTGTCTGGTCGTTTAACTTGTTTTCTACAGGAAACCAATAAAAGCAATGCCCGCAAAAGTTCAATTCATAGTTCATATGGCCTTCTTTTGTCTTAAAGTATATATACTTACCTCACAAATCTGCTCACAGTAATGCCTAAATGTGCACAGGATCATGTTGACGCTAAGGTTGTGGTTGCTGGTTTATCAACGACTTGCAGCCAGAAAATTCACAATCAGTTGGTATGTATGATCTTTGAAGCAGATTTAATCTTTGGTGTTCGACTCTCATTGGTTGCACCAGCGTAATTTTTGTCTCAATATCATCACTCCTTTGTAACTGTTCTTGGCTAAACTGTAATCACAACCATGAAAAGCTAAATCATTTTCCAGTGTACGATTTTCATTTATGTTGATCATTCATTGGCTTTTGCTGAGATTGCATGCTTTTGGTTTCTGCTTCCTGAAGATTGGGGTTGAGAAAATGCACAAAGATACCAAATATGTGTTATTTTTGGACGATGATGTTAGACTGCATCCTGGAACAGTTGGAGCTCTCACAACTGAGATGGAGAAAAATCCAGAGGTGGTACTCAGACTATATAGTTCATGAATTAATTGTCTTAATTTTCTATCTAAGTTTCTTCCTCTTTCTATTCTTTTTACATGTCGAAGACATTGCTAATGATGTAGGGCCTTGATTATGTTTCCTCCCTTTTTGAATTTGTTGCAATGGTGATCTCTTGCAGATATTTATTCAAACTGGGTATCCTTTAGACTTGCCCTCTGGAACTCTTGGGAGTTATTGCATCTATGAGTACCATATGGTACAGTGAAATTTGTCCCCCTTCTTTAATGTTCCCTCTATTCTGTTTCTATTTATTTACCGAACATAATCACTGGCTTCCCTATTCTGCGTTTCAGTTCTCCCACGTTTGTACTATTTTGTAATTTGAGCTAATATATGGAATGTTCTCTTTACAGCCTTGCTCAATGGGATTTGCGACTGGCGGGAGAACATTCTTTTTGTGGGGAGGGTGTATGATGGTCAGTAGATAACACGTAGATTGATGTTGCTTTTGTATTCTCTATTGCTACATCTAATTTTGGTCATTGTTTGCAACTGTTTATAGATGCATGCTGAGGATTTCAGACAAGATCGATACGGTGTTGTCTCTGGCTTACGCGATGGTGGATATTCAGATGATATGACACTTGCGTCTCTAGCAGGTAATGTTTTCTTCTGAATTCCCTTCTATTTTGTACCCTGGTATGTCTACTGTACATGTAGTTGATAGTTTCTTCGCGTTTCCACTCATCTGTTTTACTCCAGGTGCTCACAAGAGGCTAATTACATCTCCTCCTGTTGCTGTTTTCCCCCATCCTCTCGCAAGTGATCTAAGTTTTGGACGGTACGTAGTCGTATTTTTACTTGTGTGAACCCAAAAGTACTGAAAATTTAGATATTTAACCATTTTTTGTTTCTTATTTTATAGGTACTGGAACTACTTGAGAAAGCAAACCTTTGTGCTAGAATCTTACATATCCAAAGTTAACTGGATAATGAACAAGGCTTTGTTTGCTGTCCACTGTTATCTTTCATGGGGTTTTGTTGCACCATATGTTATGGCCGTTATTCACATCACATCAGCTTTACGTATCTACATCAAGGGGTATCATCAACTTGAAGACACGACTCTTGCTTCTGGTGGTGAGCATACTTTTCCTCTTATTTAGGTGGGTTATGTGTTCAAGATAAGATAATTTTTCCTAGTGCCACTATAATTGTACGTGTGTGTGGTTGGGGATCTTATAACTGTTTTATTGCATTTGCATGTAGAAGCATAGTGATTTGTCATCTTCAACATAAACTGTAGGGTTGTCTGTTCTTCTAATGCTACATACTGACCGGGAAGGGTATACATTTCTTCTTATGTAGGTATGTTGCTTGTTATAATGTTGGCGATCTGTACGTTCATCGAACTTCTTTCAATGTGGAATTTGACAAGACGAGAAGTTGAGCTATGCAATATGTTATCCCCTGAGGCTCCTCGTCTCTCTCTTGCGACTTATAACTGGGGACTTGTACGTTTTGTTACTTTCAACACCCTTTATTGATTAGATCACAAATCTTAGTAATGGTGTGCAAAGTTGCAAAGTTTATTGGTTTGATTTTGGGCAAAAAAATGTTGCAGGTGTTTATAGCAATGCTAGTGGACAACTTCTTATACCCGATCTCAGCTTTCCGTTCGCACTTTTCACAATCCATAAACTGGTCTGGAATTAGATACCACTTGAAAAATGGAAAGATTTTCAAGGTATATCACTTGTGTCTTTTTAACTAGAGTCCTTGGATTATGTTCTTATCTTTGAATATATATATGTGATATCAGATCGAGAGAAGAAAGGATATGGGACCAGCAAAGACCGATTTAGGAGGCAAACACTTGTACGGTAAGAAAGGAGCTCCCCAGAAAGCTTCATTCTTAAGCTCGTTGGGAAGAAATTTGGCTCACTGGCGACAACCCAAGAAATTCGATGTTTAAAAGTACAGTAGAAACAAGCTCAAAAGTCGATATTTTGCCCGGGAAGCTTGAAGATTCTTTGAAATGTTGGTGATTCTTTTTCCAGAGGGGGAAGATTTGATCTTTGCTATAATGGTTTTATTTTATTTTATGTTTCATTGGTGAAGACATCATTGTTACTCCTCTGGGAAAACTTTATTTATTGACTTGTAAGTGTTTGTTTTTCTGGGTTTACTTAGTTGTTTGGGAAGAAATATTGTTCATCATCATCTCTCTAATTCATCAGCTTGATTTTTGAGATTTCTGATTCTCCATCATTCGTCTGTTTAGTATGTTATGCAACATATCAATGTTTGGGTGGTAGAGTTAGTAGGATAATCGATGCAAAGTTAACAGTTCTTTTATTATTGGAATCTAGTGAACAAAAAAAAGCTTGGGAACAAGTAAAACTGGAATTTACATAGGAAGCAAACTAGTTACTGAGTTGGTTCTTGTCTTCAACGGTAGAGACGATAGGTGGGGCTGTACATGCTACTCTCTGCACACTTGACAATCTCTTTTGGCCGTGGAAGCCGCCCCGCCACTCCTGCAAAAAACCTCAGTTTAAGGCTGAATTTATGCGCAAGCGCGAGAGAGAGCAAGAGCGAGGGCGATACGTACCTAGTTCATAAGCCTTAGTTGCTACATTGGCTGCAATATGAGCTGAGATTTTCCGGATTGAGGACAAGGAAGGATATATCATTCCTTTATCATAATTCTCTTTGTTTACTTGTCCAGCTAATGCCTCAGCTATTATGCATCATCATAATGTAAATAAACAACAAAGATGAACTTTTCTTTTAGCTAATTTTAGATCTCTTACCAGCAGCTAGAAGCATATCGTCATGTACACGTATCGCTCCTGAAATGACCAAACCGAGTCCAAAACCAGGGAATATGTACGCATTGTTCGCCTGTGTTTTGTTTTAAGAAAATTTACTTACTATGTTCTTCAGACTCCAATGGATGAAGAAGAAAGATTTGTTTTTATTTATTTCTTACCTGTGTAGATACAAACACATTTCCTTTGTACTCAACTGGATCAAACGGACTTCCACTTGCGAAAATTGCACGCCCCTTCATTCCAAATAAGATCAGAATTTTGACATATTCACAGTAATGTGGTGTCGTGTGGAGAGAAGACTTACGTTACTCCAAGTATAAGCTTCTTCCGCTGTACATTCTGATTGTGTTGTCGGGTTAGAGAGAGCCATTATCACAGGTCTCTGCAAGAAACACATTTGGTTTGTTTCTTCTCTTCTTTATATCCTAAATCTGCTTGAAAAGAAAATTATATATATACCTCATTAATTGAAGACATGGCTTCAATCACTTGTTTTGTAAATGAGCGTCCAACGCCGGCTGATCCAATCAGAACAGTCGGTTTTATGGCCTTGATAGCACCCAAGAGATCATTGACCGGTTCATGGTCATGAGCCCATGGTTTCTTGAAGGTTTGAAGTGAATCTTTTCGGGAGTTAACAATCAATCCCTATCACACAAACAACAACACCAACCTTGCTTCAAAATTTAGTTCAAATGATGAAATGCCTTCAAGTTTTTAACTTCTTCTACCTTGGAATCAACAAGCCAAATCTTCTTGCGGCTTTCCTCTACCGAACCATTCATCTGCAGAAGAAAGATGAAATAAAACACGACTGTGCCAGACCTTTCATGAATTCTATGAACATTCATTACCTGTTTCGATATATAGAGAGCTATAAGTTCTGCTATTCCAGTACCTGCCTGCAACAACCAAACAAATAAGAGATCAAGAGAAGTTGACCAGACTTTTGAGGATCAAACTGATATGTCAAAAAACACTGATACTTACTTCACCAGCTCCAAAAAATAGGAAAGTGTGATCTGCAAGTGGACTATTCGTTAACTTCTGCGCGGAAACTAATCCCGCTAGAACAACAGCTGCTGTCCCCTGAAACAGAAATGGAAAAAAAAACACAACTCTTTCCAACCACGTAGACAGCAAGAAACACCAAAAAGTGTTAAAGTTCAAAACTCTTACCTGTATATCATCGTTGAAGACAAGATGTGTGTCGCGGTATTTGGCAAGCATCTCAAAGGCATTATGATTTGCAAAATCTTCAAACTGTGTTCAAATGGAAAATAATACAGCATAAACATAAAAAAAATTATAGTAAAGAAGCAAGAATTCATAATCTAGTACCTGTATAAGAACATTTTCACCATAGTTATGTTTCACAGCACTCATGAACTCGTGCAAGAGGTCACTGTACACCTGCAATTATGGTAATGAAACAGTTTATGTGTTAGCTTATAGTTCTGAGAAAGAAACATGAAGAAAAAAAACCTGTCCTGTTGCTCTCTTTTGTTTGAGTCCTATATAGAACTCATCATTCAAAAGTTTCTCATTGTTTGTTCCCACGTCGATTGTGACAGGTAAACACTGCAGCAAGACAAAGCATTTTCAGTCTCAAATTACTGTAAGAAACCCACAAAGCAAACTTAAGCAGTTACCGTCGAAGGACGAACACCTCCAAGTGCTGAATATAACGCCAATTTACCAACAGGTATACCCATCCCCTAAAGGCAAAGTAACTCTGTTGAGTAATCTCATATCAAAAACCAAAAGTGAAGCAAAATATCAAACAAGAGTACCTGACATCCAAGATCACCTAATCCCAAAATTCTTTCGCCATCTGTAACAACAATAACCTGTATATTTCTTTCAGGCCAGTTCTTCAACACATCTAGAATCTTTCCCCTGGATGAATATCAAAAAAAGGGTATGAGTCAAAGTTTAAAAGTGGGCAGAAAAAGGAGAAAATCAATCCAATACTTTTCTTTTAGACTGATGAATAAACCCTGAGGTCGCCTGAAAATACTTCCATATTTCTGGCAAGCTTCACCAACAGTTGGAGTATATACAATAGGGAGAAGCTCCTCAACGTTATCTATCAACAGCTTGTAAAACAACCTCTCGTTTCTTTCCTGATTTTTTATGTCCAGTAAGAGATTCAGATTCATCTTTGTTATATAATACAACAGATTAAAGAGACCAGATTATACCTGAAGTTCTGTCAAGGCCATGTACTTCTGTAATGGAAATTGATATTGTCGGATGGTGTTCATAAGCTTCTTGGCCTAAATCATTCGAAACAGCCAAAACACCATTGACAAAAGCTTATCAGAAAGTGATAATATTAATTGTAGAAACAAAATAAGTCAAATCACCAAGTTTTTACCTGGAGCTGTTGATCAAGAACAACTGGAGGGAGAAGACCACGCAAGTAATGTGTCTCTCTCTCTTTCTCGGTGAAAGCAAGTCCTTTGTTATAGCGAGGATCTCTCAGCAATGAATAACCACTGAAACAAAGAAAGAAAACAAAATGGTTAAATAATTTAGTAGTCATTTAATTCTCTGACCATGGAAGAGTTATGTTGTTACCTAGAAACGGAGAGAGACCATGGAGTTATGTTGTGCTCAATGGTGGCTGAATCTTCTCCATACACATCAACAACGCCTCCATTGACGGAAGATTTCAAATCCATCTTGAAAAAGGATCCAATCAACACAGAAATCCAAGAAACAAAGTAGAAGATTTCGAAACTCACGATTGAACAGGAAGAAACTCTCTCTACCTTTCTGGTAAATATATTTAAATGGAAAGAAGAAGGTTGTGGAAAATCCAAATGTAAGTTTTGAGGAATGCAGAGAGGTGTCACACTGAAGAAGACAGATTTGTACACCACATGGACTCAGAAGTCGCCACGTGCAAGTGGCAGTCAGTATCCGATAACAAAAACCTACTTCGTTATGGTTTATGTACAAATTTACATAATAATAATTCTTTGGATATTAAATTTGAATTTTATTTAATTTCATATATGGTTTTGAATTTCTCTAATAATTGGGTTTAAATCAAACATACAAGTAAACTTAAGGTATAAAACGACCAATATTAATCCTTCTCAAAATAACGTCGTTTTGAGATTGACATGCGATGTTCCACTTCCCCTGCCACGTCGGTATTACGTGGCAATCACATCAACATCCGTTAACGAAAAGCTAACCCCGTTACAACTCATGTATAAATTTACACAATATTAATTTTTTGGATATGAAATTTGAATTTTATTTAATTATATATATAAGTTTATATTACTGCAGCAATTAGATGTAAATCGAACATACGAATAAACTTCAGAAAACCGGCGATAGTCCGCAAATATACAACACACAAAACTATTTATACACTAAAGGACAAATGTAGACTTGAACCACGTCTTGATTAGTAGCTTAACCTATAAGTTAGGTTTACTAATTAGATTACACTTGCGTCGAGGGTTCTTATAGACATCAAGACAACGTAATCCTTATTTCTATTACCTGAACACAACAAAAAACAAGTAACTGTGTTCTTCAACCCCAAATCTCTTTAAGCACAGAGACTGAACCAATTATCGATTTCTCCTGCGTTTTTTTAAGGTATAATCTGCAGAGGACAGGTCCTGCAATCTTCCAGACAAACCCGCAATTTCGAACTTTTTTCATTTTGATTGCATAATCGTAAACTACGTTGTAAAGTGCCAATGCTTGCGGATAAAGTTCTTCCAGACTTTTCTTGGTGTCTTCAAACCCTGCAGCACCATAGAAATCCTGATACACCAGAAGAAATCGTTTCAGAAGTTTTTACAAAGCATTAGATCGACTCCTGTTGGTAGCCTGAATTCCGCAGGACCAATCAACAAAGCATCCGTGATACATGAAGTTTATTGGTGGTATCGGATTGAGGAGTTCACCTGCTTGTATCTGTAAATAACTTCGTGGGCTGATTCATCCTTATTACCCCAGTTGGTTCTCATCGCCTGGCTCATCTCAACTCTGTAACTGCCATACCATCGTCCATATTTCTCCACATAACCAGGGACCAGCTCATCTTCGAAACACGGGAGTTTACTGATCTCTAATTTGCAAACCACAGTTAAAACACATATTCATGATATAATGATTTCTTATGTGTTATGATTATTACTTTATTAGTAGTAAGTAACAAGAATGATCCTTTACCAGATGATGGTGTGGGTTCCTCTGTTGTCTGTGATTTAACAAAGTCGTAGATTATTCCAAGAATAGAAGTGGACTTGTATCTTTTATCCCGCTCCATGTAATGTGGAAAAATGTCGGGCCTCAGCTCGTTTGGGAGATGGACTGTAGTCCCTTTCTTCGGTGCATCAAGTGCATCATAGTATATATCAATCAGCCTTACCATTTTCTTCTTCATTTCAGCTTTTTCCTCAGCTTTCTCATCCCCTAGTGTTAGGAAGCGGTCCATTATTGTTAGCCAGCTATCTGCAGCCATCCCTATAACATTGCTGTAAACCAAAGGAAAAAATGAGAGAGACATAAATTTCAGAGATTGATCTAAGATACTGTATGAATCTAGAGTTTAGAGCAAGTTGAGAGTACCTGGCATGAAATCTTGTCTTCAGGAACATATCAAAAAGATCTTCTTCCAATTCTTCTGGTGAAAGCTGGCTTGGGTTTCTACCAGAGTTACATTTACTAGGAGGAGTCAAACTCACCCACGGTTCACTTGGCTTGAAGTGTTCAAGTAGCTAAAACAGAAATCAAACCTAAGAAAATCAGGTGACAACAATGACGGATTGTACCTTATAATGCTGTAAATTACCTCGGGATTTCTGGATATGAAATACATATCACCATCAAAGTCACCACCTGCAATCTCATCGCCCAAAGATCTCGGACCTTTCTGAGGGAAGAACACACCATACTTGGAATTTCCAACATACTCTTCCAAGGCCTTGACATATGTAGCCTTTAGAATATGTATGTCTCCAAAATGTAGTCCAGGATTCCTGTAAACTAGCACATCCCCTGAAATCTGGCCAGAATCGCTACCAAAAATAAAGGAGTGAGGAAATGAACATCTAACTCACAATTTCCAAGGAAGCAAATCACAGTTTCTTAATGTTTCCATGTAAAACTTGAAGTGAAAGAACACGAGTTTGGGAAACATACAGGATAATACAGACTTCATCTTCCTTCAGCTCTCCGGTGGGATCCATTGTGCCCATTAGATAGTATGATTCGGTAACAGGAAGCCTTCCTGCTTTGAGATCATTCTTCTCTGTGTTTAGAAGAATAGAGAGATGATCCTTCAAGTGTGGTTCTTCAAGGGGAATACCAACCAAAATCATCTGTGCAGCGTTCTGATCATCCATATCCCCATAATTAATAGCAGCTGCACAAACCAATTAATTTCATCAAAGACCCATCACATTTTACATCTTAAGTTACTTAACTCAACAGTTCTAGGGACATTATTACAGAAGAACTGCAAAAGAACCAAAAAGCTTTGACATTTTAAGAACCTTTAAGTGCAGCACGTTTGTTGTTGAATATGGTTTTCGACTCTTCGAGCGTGTTGAGCAATATATCCAAAAAGAATTCATCAGGGATTCCTCCATAGCTAAGAAGTGCAACCAAATTCCTTGATAGCTTGGTTCTTTTTGGTGGATTACTGGAAGATGGAAACAACTAAATGTCACTAGGATACTATCATTCCACAATAAGAACATTGAGCGAGAGCATTTCAGTATCAAAATAACAAGTATTCAAGAAACACCTACCTTGTAGTGACTACCTCCAAGGCGTTAAAGGTGCTAAGATTTGACAAGGCTAGATCTTTAGAAACCTTGATCATAGAAGGTCGAACCTGGACAGTCCGGGGAGGAATCTGCCAAATTGGGAGTAACTTTAGGAATGGCTGCAAACATCTAAGCCAAAAAATATTTTAATGTGAAAGAGAGCAGACGTACTTTCTTGTTTAAGAGAAAAGTTCCCTTAACAGCATAGCCATCATAAAACATTCGAAACTGGATCAGAAGAGGCTGTTGAAAAATTAATTGTTACTACTTGTGTTTAATAGAAAAATATAGAATCCAGCATAAACAAATATATGGTATGAACTATATATTATTACATACCGGGTCTTGTTTACAGGTTTCCTGTGCTTCAAAATTTGAAATCTTACTCTTGATTCAAAATAAATAAGAAGAAAAACATGATGGGGAAACATAAGAGTAAAAAAAAAGTGAGAAAAGGCACCTAAGCAACCATCAAATTGTCATGGAAATAGAGCAAATACCTGAATATTATCACTTCTGAGGCATTTCCCTTTAAATATATTTACTGGACACGTCCGAGCCAGGTCCTCAGAGATGTAGCCAGTGCCATCTGAATGTATACAAGGTTTCCCATTCTTATCAAGTACATCTTTACCATTATGATCCTGCGATAGAAAAAAGGGTAAGAAAGGCCAAAACACGCTAGTGAATACATCTAAGTAAAGACCAATTAGAAAGAGACGCAGATCCTGAAAAACACATGGATAAAGAATGTACATGGCAGTGTATATCATCAATTTTCTCGAAGGTAATCCCAGTCATGTCAACTTCAAGCTTCTTAGTTTTTGACAAAATCAAAGAAAACCTGAAGCGTCAACAAAAGAAGATTGACTCCAATTACAAAGGAAAAAAAAGCTCAGAGATAAAAAAGACCCCAATTAGAAAGGAACATCTTCAAGAAGAAACTTGAGTACCTCGCCATATAGTTGGCCAAAGATGGCAATGTGTGCACATGCATAAAATGCATACGAGCTTCATGGATTGACTTCTTGGAGAAGATATAGGGATTTCCAATATCATTTGAGGCTGTAGAGTCTGTGCGTATAAAGTAGCATTTCACACCCTTTGTAGAAAAATCTTTCTTCTTCTCTTCTTTCCCGCCATCTTTGAAAACTGTTCAATCGAATGTTAGAACAAGCTCCAATATCATGAAAAATGTTGTAAGCGCAATGACATGAATGATAATTAATCAAGAGAGAAAGGAAAACAACCCACCAAAAAATTGATAACGACGTAAACCAACCATGATTCCGTTCTTGGCAATCCCTTTGTATGTAGAGTAACGGTCATTACTATAGGTTGACGAGTTTTTCTGGACATCCGCAAATTTGACCGTTAAAACATTTTCATCACCCAAAACCGTGTGCAGGTGTGTTCCAGTATGTTCAAGAAGAGGGCCCTGTGAACAGTGTGTCGATAAGTACCAGTATATTGAGTCAATGTCACGGGCTTTATCCTACTACAATGATATGTTGTTTAATAGACATATGGTAGCGAGTTGCAAAAGAAGTGCATTAACTTCTTTTAGATGTATCCCTTGAATCAAACCTTTTTAACCAAGAGTTTATATGTGATATTGAAAAATCAAAACATTAAAGATATATTTGAAGAATGGAATGAACCTTGAATGTGTAACTACCATCCAAAGCGACATGACACTGATAGTAATGAGTCTTGCCGCTATCCCATTCAACTGACTGGGGAGAAGGAAGAATGTAAAAAGGATGCAATTAGTACAACTTTGATACCAAAGTCAACTTCCCAAGAGATTATTCAGCAGCCATACCACTCTACGGTCTGTTTGGGAACAATAAAGCCGGCCCAAGCGGTCCCAAACTGCTGATTCATATGCAACCATCGGTAAATCCTTCCATTTTCTGATCTCATCAGCAGTTATAACATGACCCAGAGACTGCCTGTATAACATCAAAAATAGGTAACTAATGTCAACAAAACCAATAACATCAAACAGAATATACTGATTGAAAGAAAGTTGAAAACTTGCAGCCTAAATATACCCTGGAATATAGCTAAGCAACAGAAACGCCTTTTTAAACTCAAGTTCACCCAAAGCTAATAGTTGGGGAGTGTGCAGTGATACCGCATTGCCTTCTCTTTTCAAAGACTTAGGTGAAGGAGCTTCAGAATCAACAGAAATCTCTCCTACAATCGGAAATAATCACAGTAAATGTTCTTGAATGTAAGAAAGTTTTCAGTTTTAAAAGGAAATATTGTTTCCTTCTATTCACTCGCTAAAAAAATTCCTGAAAAGTCACACTTTCACTAGCAAATTTTGAAAACCCAAAAATATAAAATATACTCTGTTTCTGATACTGACCTTGATAAACCCTGCAGCCGTGTTTACTATAGGGGCTAGAAGACTTTGCCGAAGACCCACCGAAGCTCAGCCTCGGAGAGCCAGTAGAAGTAACGACCTGGTTAACCTTTGACGTGATCAACCCGTCGAGAGTATACATCACTGCCGAAGAATTGTAAACTTTCCTGAGCAAATCGAAAGCTATGTCCTCTGGAATCGAAGACAGTTTCTGCCTCGACTCGTAATTTATCGAAGTACATTTGTGTTTGATGTAGATTTTCTCCAAAACTGTTTCAACTCGAACCGGAAGAACGACTTTTGACCGCGAAGAAACTTGATCGTCGCTGTTGAAACATGAAGTGTTCATCATTTTCTTCCCCTTCGATTCCTTTTTTCTCGAACAGTTTAAATACAGAATTTTGCTGGGAAAAGAAGACGAAGTGTTATGATTTGTTGATTTGACGAGACGAAGAAAAAATTGCAGTCTTTTTTGTCCGTTTACTGATGTAATTGACACTTATGCCATATCTTTAGCCCTGAAATTACCAAAGTACCATACTTTTTCTCGCCGCTCGAGGTACGTTGCGTTTCTGCAATCGCAGACGTAATATGTAGCTTCAAGGGTTTATGCAACTTTCAATTCACGACAAATATTGACTATCAAGTCTTTTCCTTTAACATTCGCAAGATAGCTCAATCTCAAACTATCTTCTGAGAAACCAATTTCTTCTTAAAAGATTTAGTCTTTCTTCCTGTTTCGCAGAATCTAATCCAGAAATGAGTAGTGCGACTACCTTTAGCTCAATTTGCTTCATACGAGGATGCTGGTTCAAGGTTTTCAT
Source organism: Pugionium dolabratum (assembly GCA_018901945.1). Lineage (NCBI taxonomy): Eukaryota > Viridiplantae > Streptophyta > Magnoliopsida > Brassicales > Brassicaceae > Pugionium > Pugionium dolabratum. The sequence goes on along the minus strand of JAEVFF010000179.1, from coordinate 136,529 downwards.
AATTTTCTCAGCATCTCTGTATTCTACTTTCTGATTATTCACATACCCACATTTATGGCATTCAGCAAAGGAAAACGTTGATATTGTTTTTTTAAGCTCAATGTAGTTTACATCTTTCTTCTTTTTTACTTGTATTTCTGCAATCTGATCAATATACAAAAATGTGCTTTTTTACTTTAAAAGGGGGAAAAAGAGATTCATGTAGCGGATAAGCGAGTCAAGAGGCTTACTTTGAGATCCGATGTGGCTTCTCCATCTTCTAAAAGTTTCAGAGTTTCAGCAAATAGTTCTGCTAAAGCTGTAAAGGATGTTCGGATTGGTCTCCTTGGTGCAAGTGGCTACACTGGTGCAGAGGTTTGTGCAATGCTGACCGTTTGTGATCTCTTTGATTTGAATCGAATCAGAGCTCAAGTACTACGCTTATTGTTGCAAGTTTTTGGCTTTTCGGCTATTGTCCTCCTTATATAGCTTTAACAGTGAACATGCTGAAAGTTTAGCTTCTTTCGATAAAAGACGCTACTTTGTCAGTAACCTCATGAAAAAGGGAAGAAAACAGCCGTATAATCATCGGTTTTAAGGTTTTAAAAATTACAATGGAAAGAACCAATGAGATATCTAAGTTTTGATACAAATGCATGAGTAAGTTCTGATTTTGAATCTGGTTTCCATTGAATTTCAGATCGTTAGGCTTCTTGCAAATCATCCACATTTTCGTGTCACTCTGATGACTGCTGATAGAAAAGCTGGCCAGTCGATGAAAAGCGTTTTCCCGCACCTTAGAGCTCAAGTATAAGTGATTTTTACCCCTAGGAAAATTTCAAGCGGTATTCAACTATACTCTGTGATGGCGTGTAGTGATCAATGATTAAAGTTTTTTCTGTCCTCAGAAACTACCTAGTTTGATCTCGGTAAAGGATGCAGATTTTTCTACAGTTGATGCTGTATTCTGCTGTCTGCCTCACGGAACAACCCAGGTTTGTCTTCTTTTCATTCTTCCATTTCAACTGTTTTTGTTAAGCTTTTCCTAGCTTAACAAAAATGAGTGTGTGTATATTGACAGGAAATCATCAAGGAATTGCCAAAAGCATTAAAAATCGTTGATCTTTCAGCGGTAATGTCCTGCAGAACTGTTTTTATTCTTTTTTTTCTTCTGATGATATGCTTATCGAATATACTCTTTCAGGACTTCCGGTTACGTGATATCTCTGAATATGAAGAATGGTATGGTCAGCCACACAAGGCAGTAGAGTTACAGGTACTTCTCTCATGAGAGTTGTGGGTATGTTGTGTTTGTAATGCTTACACTTACTGAGTGTCATGCTGGGTTCAGAAAGAAGTTGTGTATGGTCTAACAGAGTTACTAAGAGAGGACATAAAAAAGGCGCGGCTTGTGGCTAATCCAGGATGTTACCCGACTTCGGTTCAACTTCCTCTTATTCCTCTATTAAAGGTGTTTTTTCTCTTCTTTTCTGGAATATGACTTTATCATACTGTATTGTCTTCGATTAACTCTACTCAACGTGTTGATTTTGGTGCAGGCAAATCTCATCAAACATGAAAACATAATTATTGATGCAAAGTCTGGTGTTAGTGGAGCAGGTTTGAGCTCACTCCGCGATCTTTACTCATGAATAATGATGCAGTAGAATGTTTCTAGTTTCTTGACTTATATAGAATTCTAATCAGGACGTGGTGCTAAGGAGGCGAATCTTTACTCTGAAATCGCTGAAGGCATTTCTGCTTATGGTGTCACAAGGCATCGCCATGGTATATGTCACAAACTGCTTATCAGAAATGAGTAAAACTTTGGTTAAATGATTTGAATTCAACGGTCTCTTGCAGTTCCTGAAATTGAGCAAGGATTATCTGATGTTGCACAATCAAAAGTAACAGTCAGTTTTACGCCACATCTGATGCCAATGGTACAAATAGCTTTGAGTGTGTTCTCTATAGTTTTTGTCGTAAACCGTTAATTGACCCTCATTGTTTCGGTAGATCCGGGGAATGCAATCAACTATATATGTGGAACTGGCTCCCGGGGTTAGAACAGAAGACTTGTACCAGCAATTAAGAACGTCGTACAAGGTGATGATTACTCTTGTAATATAATACCTATTACTTGTTATGTTCCAAACAAAAAAAATGTTTTGTAGGATGAAGAGTTTGTCAAAGTGTTGGATGAAGGAGTAGTTCCTCGGACACACAATGTTAGAGGATCCAACTATTGTTGTATGAATGTCTTTCCTGATCGAATCCCCGGAAGAGCTATCATAATCTCAGTGGTAAGCATATAATCATCCTCTGTTATAAACTAAACCGAAACGTTCATTTTTTGTATAAAACTCTTTGGTGTTGCAGATTGATAATCTCGTGAAAGGAGCTTCAGGACAGGCATTGCAGAATCTTAACATAATGTTGGGATATCCAGAAACAACGGGACTCCTTCATCAGCCGGTTTTCCCTTAAGCAAACTGTGGCTTTTGAGACGTTCAATGTTGAGCTTAAAGATGGATTTATGATTCATTAATAAAGACTTAAAGCCTCTTCTTTTCACAGACAAATGGTTTTGTTGTGTTTGTTAAGGATGTTGAATAAATAATAACCTTTTTCTCTTGTTTAATGTGTTTTTGCTTTTTTGCTTCAGTCATAGAAGAAACTCAATTATAATCATTATCAATAAACCCCAGTTACCAAACATAATGTTGTTTTGATTAAACAGGTTAGTAGAGATTTTCATGAAGAACAAAACAAATCTGCAGCTATTATGGAATCGTAAGAAGTAGCCTTTGGAATCTAAAGTTTTTAAACCTTCTATTAGACAATCCATAAGTATATGCTGAATGCTTCTTCCATTTACCATTTCATCAAAATATTTTAGGAACCCCATTCATTGCATTGTTTAAGGAACATGTTATGGCCTGAAGACGTTATTCGTCATGGCCATTGATTCTGCAACTTCTTGGGCCTCGGCTTGCTCCTACGCGAGACCATGAGTTGACAATGACGAGATTTTAAATTCCACGACTGTGATGATATCTATTGTGTAAAAAAGCACCAAACTTACCTGGAGCCGGTGTATTAGATACATCAAGAAGAGATGAACAAAGATCTGCAGTTTCATATATGAATGTTGGTTAGAGGTTCCATAGATGTTTTTGGGGGTGAGGATGTAGATAAAGCAAGGCAAATGATGTTTGAAGAGGTAAGCTAGAGTCTCACGAGGTAAAAAAGTAGGAATATCCGAGCTATTGGGTACCGCCAAAGGAACCTCGTGGCCCTAACAGCTCCCGAGTCTAACAGTTTCACTGCATTTTGCAACTGAAGACAGAAGGGGAACAAAGTTAACATTAGGGTAAAAGTTCAAACTGAACAAAGAGAAGCAGCGGTTCTAAATTTGCTCTAAAGTATCTACCTGTGTGCTCGCTGTAGCCATGTGTCGGTGATACAATGGTAGAGGCCTGAAATTGTATATATATATATATATATATATACATATTATGTATATATATATATATATTAGCATCATCTTCTATTAGAAAAGATTCTTTTTAGCATAGAAATTGCCAAACACGTACTCAAGTGTCTTGATCTCAGAATCTTCTTCCCAAGTTGCTGATGGGCGTCGTGAAACTCTGCTTTTTTCTACCTCTACCTGAATCAACCAAATTTAGAGCCTTTCTTGTAAGTAGCATTGAAATGCCAAACTACATTTCTGAACCGTAGAGAGCTTTGAAATCGACCTGTGCTTCGTGTAGACGTTTGACCTCTTTCTCCAACTGAAATTCTGCGGCAGCTTTCTCACTCGCCATAGTCTCTAGTTGCGTTTGCTTGTAGTACTGCATCAAAACCCCATCGCCAGAAGCTATCAGACGGCTTCCCAATGTGAATTTGATCTAAGAATCCATACGTTCTAAAGTTAACGTACCAGTAAATCTGTTAGTTCACGGTAGCGTTTCTCCAGCTCCATATGCTCCTACTAGGTTAAGGGTATAATGATTAAGGTCATTTTATATAATTATATGCATTAAAGATACCACTGAAAAGCAAGAGCAAAATAAGTCAATTAATTGTAAGCAATTGTTCAGCAATCATCGACTGAATCCGTTATATTCACAAGACCAATTTAACAAGTAGATAATGTGTCTTTCACACAAAAGAATCGAAATAAATTGAAAGAGCAGTGAAATTTGTTGCATTCAATAATAGAGCACCAAGGGGATCACAGAGAACTATCAGGTCTGTCTGATCCACTTGAATGGAAGAGTAACTAGGACATTCCATAAGCATAAACTAAGAGTAACAAACAATAAAAAAATGTTATTGACAAGAAGATACAGAGTGTCAGAATCTCAAAACTGTGGATGTCACCTGGCGTGAGTAATGTTCTGCATCCCTCTTCATGGCTGCCATTTCTACCCTCACCTTTTGCATTTCAGCCTATAAGAAACACACGATCCATGTGTAAATTAATGCTAATGGTATAGCACCAAGAACAAACACATCATGTCGTTAAGAATTCCTAGGTTAGTTAGTAACATACCTCCATTGAAGAAAGTTTCTCCTCAGCATCTCTTTGACCTTGCCGAGCACGGTCCACTTCGTCCTGCCATGCTTGAATCTGCATAATTAAAATTAACTTCTCTAAAGTAGCCAAAATCTGAACTTCAAAAAGCTGATAGCGTTGTTTTCAATGGTTTGAATATACTTCTCACTCTTAGAATTATTTGATAAAGACAGATACTTTTTATGTGAAACTACCACTATAAAAGTGCAATAGAAGATTTAAAACTCACATACATGAGTATCAAAGTTACCAAGAGATCGTAAATACATTTTCCATAGGTGTTCTCTAGTTTTTACTTCCAATAGAAAAATTAAAAATGTAGAGCATGATAACCTAATATGATATACCTGGATCACTTGGTTTGCTTCATCCGGGGACCTTTTCTGTCCTCTACGAGCACGAATTTCCATGTCCTGCAGCTCTTGATTCAGAGACGTAGATTCGACCTGAGTATCATTTGCCAATTCTAATAATGAGGTTCATTACATATATAATTATGAGGGAACAAATCGTGTTGAAGATAAGTTCAAATACCTCAAGCAATGCCACCTTCTGTTCAAGTTCTGCCACTTTCGCTGTCCTTTCATCAGCAATTCTCTAAAATACCAGCAAAATGAAAGTCAGAAGAAAGTAGTTTCTGAGAAGCAAGAGTTCGACATAGAAAATACTACTGTTTCCTAACTTTACTTGCCGAAGAAAGAACACAATGTAAGGAGAGAAAGTCAATACCTCAGCGTATTAAGGGATAATCTATTTAAAATGTAAACTAGTAAGAGTGTAAACTAGTAAGAGTCTTAGTAGCGATCAATCCAAGAACCATGTCTCACCTGAATTCTAACAAGTGCTGTGGAAGCATCAATAGCCCTGTGCTCTAGTTCCCTTTCCCTTTCCATGGCAGCCTGTATTAGAAAACTCAATCCATGTAAGTAAATAAAAAACTGATATCATGTTTCTACTATAAACAGTTTCATATCGTTCAAGCAACAACCATTTTTGTGGCAATATGTGCAGAATGCTCTTCTTCGGCTCGCCTTTCAGTAGTAGCAAGTTCCTCCCGCAACGCCTGGCGTAAGAAAATATTAATTCAGTGGTGGAGGACCTTATATGTTCATAATCATATATAGCAAGCAGCAAATTATTGGAAGAAAAATAATGGCTAAAAATCTAGTAATACCTGCATCATCCTAGTCTCAGCCAATTCTCTGTTTCTCATTATAGACTCCATATCTGCCTGATAAAAGTAAATGATTTTACTAGAACCTGGTTGGTTAAAAAGAGAAAAGGAAATTGAAGAGAGGAAGTACCTAGGACCATTAAAGACTGATGGTATACTATGTTAGGAAGCACACAAAAGAAAAAAATGAGAGGCCTAGAAACCTGAAGAGACGATAATTTTCCTTCGTTCAGGGCAGCCTGGTTTTTCAGGGCATCCATTGCGCTGATAAGTGCTTCTATCTCTGAGTTCTTAGCTGCCAGGGCTTCAACCATGCTTGACTCTACTTTTGTCAATTCATTTTTAGAAGCTGACAAGTCTTTTTGCAACTGTCTAATGCTAGCTTCATATGACTTGGTAAGCTCTTGCTACAAACAGTGAAAATGAAGAATTAAAGTTAGGTGCACTGACCACCTTCAAGTATCACCTTTAATTTTTATTATATGGGCGAAAAAAGAAAATCATACTGTTGAAACTTACCTCTGCAGCGAGAAGCTCTTCCAACTGTGCATTTTCTGCCTTAATTTCTTGCAGACGGGATGAAAGTCCAGCACAAACCTAGAAGCAAATAAAGACATAAATGCATCTGAAATTAGTCACGTCCAACCACTGGCATGATGCAATGATGAAAGAGTGTTTATCACCCATCTGATGCAGGAACGTAGCAAAGGATATTTGAGCTTACCCTTGCTAACCTGGCTTCTTTTGACTGCCCAGTGGAAACTGTAGCTTTAAGCAACCCCTGAGCCTAGATTTAGTAAAAAAAGATTGACAACAAACTTTTCAGATGACAGTATACATACAGATTCAAATGGCAGACATATGATTTGCTATTTTTCTTCATTTTCCGATACATACTAACCTCTTCAAGTTGATCTTGGATCCTCATGGAGGTCGTATCAGCTCTATGATCCTGTTCTCTCTCCAGATTGGTTGAGGTGGCAGCCACTCTCTGTTCCTGTTCTTTATCGAGATTGATCAAGGTGCCAACTTTCGCCTCATCACCTGCGCTTTGAATCACATTCTCTTCACTTATGAGAGAAGCGTGCACTACAGGTTCTAGTTTCTCTAGGTCATTTTTTGAAGAATCTTCTAACTCTCCTTGAGTGCCTTTTCTGGGAACATCATCCAGATTCTCACTGGCAACGACCTCAATTTCTTTGTCAGGTAAAGATGGTGATGGTTGCACCAAAGATTCATTTGGAACATCTTCATCAGCACTTGGAGTTGACTGAGCAGCATCACCGTCCACAACAGAAGCTGGATCTATAACAGCAGCATCATCACTTTTTGTATCTTCCACTGATTGTGGACGTGATTGAACAATCTGAACATCTGCATCAGCTTGTTGAACCTCTCTTGTCTGCAACCCTGATGAAGAGGGGTCGTCGATGGAAACAGAATTTTTGGGTGAAGTCACCTCTGACTGTGGTACTCTTGGGCCAGATTGATCACCAGAAGATTCTCTTTTGTTCGAAGATTCTTCTTTTACAAGTTTCTGTTGAGCCTACAAATACATTCCAGAACAAAGAAGTTGATCTTGAGTATCGATGTACCAATTAAAAAGAACGACTTACAGATAAGATATCCATGGTAATACCTTTTTCTTTAAAATCGATCTCTTCCCTTGAGACCCTTTCTTATTAGAAGCTTTAGCCACCCCAAACAAAGGAAAACATAATATAAGAGACAGATACATGATTGAAATTAAGATAATAAAGATGTGAGCTCATTGTTGGATCGATCGGTTTCAGGTTGCCAACTATCTCCAAGCCAATGTCCATGTTTCTAAATAGTTAGAGCAACTGCGTAGTCCATTTTGGACTCGTATCATCATACAAAATTATAATGGAAAATTTCTGATGATCAGGTGTTATCCTATTACTGAAGGTCATTGATTGATTCCAAATTGTGTTCAAAAGTTCCACGATTTTAACCACAGATCAACCAGAACCAAAGACGAGCTTTTGTAGTACATATAATGTCGAAAGAATCAAGAGTAATATCTACAGTACCTGGCAACTGCAAATCGGTCTGCTCTTCAGAGAGCTCTTCGACCACAGACTTTGCCCTTCGATCCACAACCTCGAATAAATCTAAGGAAAGATAACAGTAACGGAAACTTCAAAATTGTGATCCCTGTAAAGAATGCAGAAACCCACTAAAAACTACCTTCGGCAGCTTTCAGCCAAGACGCCATTGATGATCACTATAGAAAGTAACTTCCCGTTAGTCACGGCTGATCGGCAGAGGAGCTTTCATGCACAACCGGTTCACGAAAAAATAGAGAGGCTTAGAGTGAAATCAGCAGATGCTTTCGAGAATCACCAATGGTTACGAATTCAAGTTTGATCCCTGTAACAGAGATTTTTGTCAAGGGTGAAAAAGAAAGGAGACAAACGACTTCCTCAGAGGTTTCAACCAGAATTAGCATACGAGCGAGGAAGGAAGAACTCAGATCGTTGATCATGTGGTACTGCGTCCACCGGATTTCAGTGGTCTAGCTGATCGTGACCGTCGAAACTGGCTTATGGAGTTCTATGAAAATAATATTTTTTAAATAATATTTTAAAAAATCACTTTTTAAATTTTTTATTTCAAATATATCATTACAAAACTAAATTTCCAAAAATAACACAAATAATTATATAAAAATAATTATTTATTTTAAATAAATTAGAAATAAAATTAAATTATTATATTTGCATTTATTTTTTCCAATTTATGGTTTAATTGTTTTTATTAAAATATAGTTTTAATGTATTTTAATTTTAAATTTATGTTATTATTGGAAATTTAAAATAATAATATTATTTTTGAAATAAAAATTTAGAAATGTACTATTTTAAATATTTGCCCATATTTTTTTATAAATTTTGGTGGATTTTAGATTCGGTGGGCTTTTGCATGAATTTCAAATACAGTTTTTAATGATTTAAAAAGCTTTCACAAATAAAAATTATTTTGATGATTTGAGATGATTTACATTAAAACTAGGATTGGACACTTGTAGTGTGCATGTTATAATTTTATAATGTTTTATTAAATTTTTATTTTTTATAATCCGAATCATGAGCTAAAAATATTGATTAGTCGGTTCAGAAATCTCGGTTCGGTTCGGTTCTCATAGATGATAATCCATGAATTACAAGATCCATATTGGTGTTAGACCAATTGGGGAAGAGAGTAGTTGGGCTTTGATAAAGTGATGTTTTCTGAAAACTTAATTTATCCGACTTCTACACCTCTCTCGGTCTAATTTTAGAGATAAGTAATGTTGTTTTCTTAACCGCATATTATTGTTTATTTATCTGTCGCACTAACTGAAATTAATCATATTGTTCAGATATTATGTTATGCGTCATAATTTTTTTTGACCGATGATTAAAACAATAGTACAATTAAAAATCTACGATCAAATACAACCGCAACAACCGGCGATAAATAAACAAACAACATATATCGTATTTACAATTACAGTGTTAGTTGCAACCACACGCGCAACCGCTAGCGACAGAAAATCATGGTGCCGGGATTCGTGACATTACTACCATAATTTTTATAATATCTTTTTTTTTCAAATAATATATTAGTTTTATTTTAATAATACTATATTATTATATTATTTATTATCAAACACCGTTTTTCATAAAATATATTTTATTTTAATATTATCATTATATTATTATATTCATATTTTATATATTATAATTGTGATTACGATTATTGTATACTAAAATTAGGTTTATGAAATTGAAGTACTTACCATTATTATATCATCATATACACAATGTTTATTTCATATTTCATATTATATATTTATTTGAGTTATTATATATGTCAATTTATTTTGTATTTCATATATCTAAATTTAGTGTTCATAAAATTTAAATATAAATTTGATAATATGTAAAATAAGAAATGTAGATACGATACTATAATGATATTGCTAAAGTGGATTGAATTTCGAGAGGGATTATGTCTAGTAAGGAATAACAATAATCCAATATAATTAAAAAGAAAATGTTATATTGTTTGGTAATAGAAAAATATAAAAAAAATATTTGAATTAATCAAAAAAATTTTAAAAGCTAAAAAAAGTTTTGTAGTGTCGACATATTGCAAAAAAAATTGAATTATTTGTACTAATTTGGATTCTGCAATCAGTTTGGTATTTGGAGTTTCAATATAATTTTATATTGAATAATCTTATCACCGTAAAAGGTTTAATATGCATCTCCAACATTATATTGATACTATAACATTATGGAAAACAATGTTCAAAGGAATTTATTTTATTCACCATGACGAATAGCAAATAATAACAAATATTTTAACATATTTTACTCTCTTGTCTTTTTTTATTGGAATATTTATTATTGTGTCCTTCATTTTTACTTTCCGCTTGTAAACAATGATATAAATAATTAATGATATTTTGATGGAAAAAAAAATTTTAGAATGCTTCTCCTTAAATAGTTCATAGATTTTTCTTTAATGGATATAGTTCATAGAATGAGGCGGAAGATAAAGCCATTCAACTGAACCAATATAAAAAAATTAATTCTTTATTATAAAAAATTGACTGATAAATAACTTAAATCATGTTAATAAATAAAAATAACATGTCACTTAAAGCAAATGTTGATGATGACAACGAAAAAAGTGTTTGATGCCTTTACAAGTCACATGCTAGAGATCAATGTTATTAATCTTTTATATTAGAGATAAGATGCTTAATTAGAGTCATAAACTTTGGTCTTAATTATGGCATCAACATGTATAGACAATAGTCATGTTCGTTTGGTAGCCGCAAGAATCTGCGGTTGCGGTTGCGACAGATTATTGTTCGTTTAGCTGCCGCAGATACCTGCGACAGACGATGTGTCTTGCGTCGCAATTTTTTCGACTATTGATTAAAACAGCGGTGCGACTAAAAATTTGCGATCAACCACAACCGTAACCGTCGGCGGCAGACAAACGAACAACATCTGTCGTAACCGCAGCTGCAGCCGCAAGATTGACCGCAACCACAGCCGCATCCGTTTGCGGCGAACAAACGAACAAGACTAATATATAAAATGGATGGATAATTAGCTTTAGGGCAAATGTCTAAAATAGCACTTTTTAAATTTTTGTTCCAAAAATAGCATCATTAGTTTAAATTTCCAATAATAACACAAATTTAAGATTAAAATGCATTAAAACTATATTCTAATAGAAAAAAATTAAATCCTAAATTGGAAATAATGAACCCAAATACAATACTTTAAATTTATATATAATTTATTTAGAATAAATAAGTATTTTAACATAAGTTTTTGTGCTATTTTTGGGAATTTAATTTTATGATGCTAGATTTGGAAGAAAAACTTTAAAAGATGCTATTTTAAGGTATTACTCTTAGCGCTTTATATATATATATATATATATATATATATATATTTATATAAATTCACATTAACATAATAATAATTATAATTCTTTTTGAATCATTCAATTCAAAAATCATCAATATGGACGCGTACTAGCATCACCCACAGGCATAGGATAATAATCACATATAATCCAAATCAACTCATTATCATGACACCTGAACGAGCCACAACCAAGACTGAACGATTGATTCGCCACAATCTGAACATAATGCCCGCATTCACCTTTGCATTTGTTCGTTGCATAATCGTAATTTGGCTTCTCCGTAAACCAATACTTAGTCGCTATTGGACCACTCATTTGGTCTTTTGGTTGCACCCATCCTGCAGCTATGTTTTCGCCGTACGGTCCACCAGAATGTCTAATGGAGTGGTACTCGCAGGTTCCGGCTTTGGCTTGTTTGTTTGCATAGTTTTGTGCATAAGCCGCAACGGTTTTGTTCCACACCAATGGAGCCACCCCAACCGCAGCTCTAATCTTGTTGTGAACCGCTAACGTTTTCCCCGGTTGCACATCATCGATTGGGTTTACCTTTGGTAGACCATAGGAACGACTTAAAAGGAAAGAAGATAATGTTATTACTACAACGACCAAACTTTCACCAAAAGATGACATTTTTTGTGTTTGTGTTTTGTAAATTGTGTTTCAGAACTTTACTATGGTTATGTGATCTGTGTTGTTCTGATTGTTGTTTCCTCCTTTTGTAAAGCTTAAAGAATTACAAAATAAATAAAGTTTTGCAAAGACTTTTGTCATTATAATATTAACTAAGGTTAAAAAAGATAAAGTTGGTTGGGGATACTAGAGAATTTGGAAGGTATATATTTCTATTAACATTATTTAATAGAAAATCTAGGTAACATAATTATATTGTTACAATATAATTTTAGCATAAAATCTTGAAGTTTAAAGGTCAACAAAATACATATATCTTTAATCATAAAAAAACTATCCTAAATTTGAAAATTTTAAGCAATAACATTTGAGGTTGAAATGACTTCCTAAAATTTGATAGATTTATGATTTATGGAAATTTTTTGAATTTTATTCCTTTTTAAGTAAAAAGTTTATAATCAAATAGATTTTTGGTGATGGTTTTAACCAAAATATCAAAATGTCACATGCTAGTTAGTTAATATGTATAATTAAAGCCATACTCCACAACTTTGAAAATTGATTAACTTCAATTATTTATCCAGAAGGATAATAAATTGATTAGTTATAAACCTATGTTTTTGTTGGACCTCTAATAACGAATTTGTCCCAAGTTTGAATCGGTCTAAAGATTTAATTTTGAAATCTCGTAGTACGAACGATTTCCGTAGATTTTGAAATATCCTCGAATATGTATTAAAACGTCCGATATTGTCGGATATCAAAGATGTCGTCGGATATCTTGGTGTAGCATTTATAAACGGCATTAATATGAACATTTATGACTGTATATTAAGGGATTTAGTTAATTAAAAGTATATATAAAAAAGCAATACCCTAAAATAGCACCATTTTAAATTTATCTTCCAAATTTAGTTTACTAAAAATAAAATTCCAAAAATAGCACAAATTGTTATGTGAAAATAATTATTTACCTTAAATAAACTATATATAAATTCCAATTTAGGGTTTAAATTTTTTTCATTAGGAAGAAGTTTTTAATTATTTTAGTATTAAATTTGTGTTGTTTTTAGAAATTTAAATGATTAGTACTATATTTGAAACAAAAACTTGAAATCGTGCTATTTTAGTCATTTGCCCAAAAAAATATCATTAGTTTTTTAAAATCGTACTAATTCAGAAAAAGAAAAAAATAAATAGTTCGAAATCATTTGTTTTTTTGCCGAGCTTTTCGATATTTCAGATCTTTTTCTTTTGTAATCACTATTATCATCAATATACGCAATAAACATTTACATTATTCAATCGGTTTTTAATTAACAGTACCCAATAAACATTTACCTTATTCGATCTATTCCTAATTAAAAACGACATATTCTTCAAGAGTTTTGAAAGAGTCCAAAAACTAATATACAATTTAAAATATAGTAGTCCATTTGAAGAGTAGCATACGACTTTAGTTGTAAATGATAATTACGTAGCCGTTCTTTGCCAAATCCGTTAAATTCGGGTAATTAACAACAAAACTCGGAATGAGTGACGTGAAACACGATCGTTAATCCGACCGAAAGTCGAGTTTTGATTGGTCGTAAGAAAATAATCTCAATTATAAAATTATATGTCTCAATTAAAAGTCTTGTAAGCTACGTATAATCCGTCTTTTTCTTTTGGTATTATAACTCACGTGAATTTTTATTCAACGCCCGTGATTTCTTCTCAGCTTCATTTACGGAGAGTAATTGTTGACTTTTTTTTTACTATAAAGGAATTTTGGTAACAAAATCTAATATCTTAAAATAACATTTTAAAAAATTTTTAAAAAAATTATCAAATTAAATTAAAATAAGAAAAATGACAGAAATTTTATGTAAAAATATTTGAATCATATCGATCTTTTGACTAGATTTGATTGATTCTATTTCAGTTTAGTATGTTCTTAATTAAATTAGTTTATTTATGTTGTTTTTAAATCATTAAAATAGAAAAGTAAATGGGATAGTGGTTACACCATTTCTATGTTCATCCAGAAGATTTTATATTTTTTCATGAAAGTGTTAAACTTTTGTATCAATATGTTAAGTTATTGTATTGGGCAGTTGTAGCCCAGTAAAAAATTATTAAAATAGTAACTAATGCATAACCAAAAATTTTAGAGCAATCGATAAAAATAATATTTTTTAAATTTTTTTGTTCCAAATATAAATTAGTTTAAATTTCTAAGAATAACAGTAATTTAATATTAAAATACTCTAAAAATTATTGTTAATAGAAAAAAATTAAATCCTAAATTAGAAAAAAGAATCCAAATATAATGTTTTAAATTTATATATAATTTATTTATAATAAATATGTATTTTCAGAAAATAATTTATATTATTTTGGAATTTTAAGTTTACAGTGTTAAATTCAAAATAAAAACTTAAAATATGATTTTATACAAATATCGATTTGGTAAGATATTTTGATTTTGGGTCTCACTTCAATTTTATATAGAAATCTGCTTCTTTTTTTCTTTCAGAAATCAAAACCATTTTAACCAAAATAAATTCCATTCTTCAATATTCGAATTATTGTTTTTGTTATATATAAAAAAACAGATCACCATATTATACTTTAAATTCGTTATGAAATGTGAAATCATTAATAGGGACGTTGACCGATATAGTTCCCCGGAGGATCATAACTACAAATCACCCAAATATACTCATTATTCTTACACCTCACCGAGCCACAACCAAGTCGGACCGATTCACGCCACACTATCTGAGTGTAGTGTCCACACACACCATCACCACCACACGTGTTAGTAGCATAATCGTAATTTTCCTTCTCCGTTATCCAATACTCAGTCGCCACCGGACCGCTCATTGTTCCCCAACCAGCGGCTAGATTCTCACCGTAAGGACCTGAAGAATGCTTCATGGCACAGTCTCTCGCTCGTTCGTGTGCGTAGTTCTGTGCATAAGTTGCTAGAGTTTGGTTCCACACCATTGGACCAACTCCAACTAAGGCTCGAGCCTTGTTGTGAACCGCGAGTGTTTCTTGCGGTTTGACATCGGTGTTTGTGTTTGCTTCTGGCGGTTGAGTGAGTGTGTGACGATTGGCTTGTGTTAAATCGGACAATAATGTGACTACGATGAAACTAAAACATAAAAACGACATTTTCTTCATTTCTTTTTGTTTGTTTTGTGAAGAACGATAGATTTTATGTATTTATAGAAGTTGCTTTGGTGGGATAGGGAGAAAATTAAACAGTTTGTGTTTCTATTAAAGCATTAAATTAGGAAAATAATCAACGTTATTAATAGAACTTTAAGTGTTATTTAAAATACCATAGTTTAGGATACTATCTTAATTTTTTGCCTTTAGTTTATTACATTTTAGACTAATAAAAGACGTACTACATTTATACTCACACTATGTGCACATGGGAATATTTACAAATTATATAAAATTATTTATTAGTAAATATAAATTATATATGATTAATACCACAAAATAACACTTTTTAAAGTTTTTCTTCCAAATTTAGTATACCAAAACTAAATTCCCAAAAATAACACAAATACTTATATAAAAATACTTATTTATTATAAATAAATTATACATAAATTTAAAATATTATATTTGGGTTCATTTTTTCCAATTTAGGATTTAATTTTTTTTTATTAAAATATAGTTATAATGTATTTTAATTTTAAATTTATGCTATTATTGAAAATTTAAGCTAATGATACGATTTTTGGAATAAAAACTTAGAAAGGTGTTATTTTAGACATTTGCCCATTAGATATTTATATATTTTTAAATCTTATTTAAAATTATTTTTAATATTAATTTTTGTTTATATAAATTAAAGAAATAAAATAATTGTTTTTAATAGTATTGTTTGGTTAGCTTAATAAAATATATTGATTATTTAACCAAATTAATAACAATGACATATATTATAATTATTCTAATAATTTAAGTCATTTATATATTTATTTAAAATTTATTATGGTGATAACACGTGATTATGATATTTCTGTTAATAACAAAAAAAATTTTAAAAAAAATATTCCCATAATATATTAGGGATATCGAGTTATCTTAAATTTGATTATTAGATATGAAATTAAAGCGAGAGTTTAAATGCATTCCCATAATTTTATAGATAGAAAAAAATAAGCAATAATTTAAATGAATTGCCATAAGGTTATATACTTGCCTTAATTTGATTTTTTAAGTAAACATTTGTATTCTTCTTAAACTAAGAATATTTCTAAAATTTTGTACTAAATATAAAGTTTTCAGAATTGACATAAATTGTCAAAGTCATTTTTGATATATTGATTAACTAGGTCTAGTACACCAAACTTACACATATGATCAAATTAGAAAAATAAATAATTTATAAAGATATGATCCCAAATACTCAAATTAGATGAAAATATTTTTTTATTTAAATCAGGATATTATTCCTAGAAAATCAGCAAAATTCACATCCTGAACACTGTTTCAAATTATTAGATTTATTGCATATGAAATATATATATATATATATATATATATATATATATATATATATATATATATATATATCGTGTATCAAAAACGAACAAAAGAATTTTAGAATTAAAATTATAATACTAATACCATAAAATAATACATTTTAAATTTTTTGTTCCATATTTATCATTTAAAATTTAAAATTACAAAAATAACACAAATTATTGTATTTTATGTACTTTTCAAAAATACATAAAAATATAAGAAACCTTTATTACAAATTCATCATCATATGTTTTTTTCTAATTTTTCTAATACATAAAAATATAAGAAACCTTTATTACAAATCATAAGAAATAATATTATCGACATGGTCACATGAGGTTGAGACATAACTAATATGTTTATTACAACATCTAAACTCATCATCATCTATAACTCCTTCAAGCTTAACTCTTCTCATTGTATTTTTCTCAATATCGAAATAGAAAACATAAAAATCATCAGAAAACGAATTTGGAACAAAAACTATTTCCCCAGAATCAATTGTTCCTGAAAATTTTAGTTGTAAATTCCAAAACTTATGAGAAAAAACAAAAGTCATTGTTTTCGACCAAATTTGTTTCTTCACATCGTCAAGAACCCATAAACTAAAACTAGTATTACCTAAAAAACTAAGTCCTGCTAATTTCCCTTTGTAACTTGCAAGACACGTTAACATTGTTCCTGGTGTTTTAATTTGACCTAAACGTTCAGAACCAAAATCAAAACTAACCACTATTATAGAGCTAATCCATGGCTTTATCCTAGCTTCATAATACACAAATCCGTTAATGTATACGCCATTAGAGCTAGGTATATAATTGGAGACACCATTTTCGACTTGTCTCCACATACAATTATAAGAAGACTTTTGACATCCCAATGTATATACACTATGTTCAGAAACTAAACTGCTCCATGGCTTCGTAATCATCCTCAACACTTTGTATTCATCACTGCTTGGATCGTATCCCAAGTGCATATGACATTTCATTGAATGATCAAACTTGTGATGATCTTCGGGTAAGTTTATGACTTGTTTTGTAGTTAGATTACATACCATGTATTGACCTTGATAAGAACAACATATGAAGCCACGAATACAAGTACTATGGATTATGTAATCACCAGGAAATGTTTTTGATATTGTCATTTCGTGTTTGGCCAATAGTGATGAGGAATCATTTGTGTCTTGAGAAAGATGAGGTGCAGAGAAGAAAATCAACTGGTTTTGTTCGTTGTGATTGTGTTTGAAGGTAAGAAGGAGACGAGGTCGAGACATAGACATTGACATGAATGTGTTTATGAATGTTTGGCTATGGATTATGTAACACCATGTCTTGGATACACATTTGAACTTGAGAATGGATTTTGCAGGAAGTCTTAAGAGAATTTCGATCGTTAGATCAAGAGGGATTGAGTGTAAGCTATTCTTGAAGGCTGTGATATCTTCTCCTTTGTTATCCTTGTCTTCTATTTCCTTTGATTGCATGGTGACAAAATAAACTCAAATCTAATTAAGTTTACAATTTTTAGAGGCACATAAAAATAATTAAGCTAATATATATAGAGTAATCACAATATATAGAAAAGATTCAAGGTAATTTAATTTCAAATAACTCAAAAAATCTATATAAATTTATGTATATCTCTTTAATATAACTTGATTTCATTTTATTATTTTTTGCTTGTTGATAGTATTTTCTAGTATTAATTAGTTATCTTTATTTTGTATAGAGATGTCACAATTTATAATCATTCCTATGCAGATACTTAACTTAAGTGATTGAGTGTAATCATTCCTATGCAGATTCCTAGAGTAATCACATTTTCTCTCTCTAAACTCTCTTATAGTCAACAAGGAATTAAAGACATTAAATTTCATATTTTTATTATTAATTTCTAGTAAATATATAGTACATCAATTCATATAAAATATATTAGTTTATATAAATCTAATTAATCAATATTTAATAATTAATTAAATAGATATGAAAATCAAGAAATACAATTATTTATATCTAACATACATATAATCTGTAATATTTTTTGTCATGTAAACCACAACGAAAAAAAATTAGGTGAAATTTAAAATATATATATATATATATATATAATTAGTTATTATTTTATGATACATTTAGAATATAGTATTGGTTATATTGGTTGTACCACATGTACATCTATCATATAAATGTGAAATTCGATTAGACCTTCGATCGTATAAAAATATTAAATTTTTGTATGAACATATTGAATTTTTGTATGAACATATTGAATTATTGAATCATTTCGTCGACACCAAAAAAATAGAATAGATTTCACACGTCACTAATTTAGATGAGAGAAAGAAAATCACTAAAACATCATTTTCATTTCAATTGAGTTATATAGGAAACATGAAATCTCTCTAATATAAATTTACATATTGGTATAAGTAGTTATGGACAACATACTCATTATACATACTCTCATGTGGTAAGTTCTTGTGGCTGTGTTACATTTTGGTACCAAAGCTACAAAATTTTTGTACGATTTAAAACCAAACTGATCCCTAAAAGAGTTAGGTTTTGCACGAATCCCTACACTTGTTTCTTTCTCCATTGGTTTTATGGGCTCTCGTCGATCTCATCTGGTACATGCAATTTCTCCATTGAAGCCTGTTTCACACAGTAATAATCAGTTTTAAACAATTCAGATTTAAAAGAAGTAGATCAAACGATCGTATATAGCATGACTCTGTTTTGCTGTGTTTTCTAAAAAGACTGAAACCTTTATTGCAGCAACATCAGTAGCAGGCGGTTTCATATCCAAAGCTAGACCGAAATGAAGCATGGCTTTATCGTGCATGTTTCGCCGCTTATAGATCCTGCCCATCAAAGCATAAACGCTGCTCTCTGAAGGCGCATACTCTTTCAGCTCTTCTAAAACTTCTAGGGCTTCATCTAATCTTTCTAAGTAGACAAGTATATTAGCTTTCTGGTACATTGGAAGAGGATTCTTCCTGTCTGCTAATATTGCTTGCTCCATTATCTCTATTGCTTCTTCGCTTCTCTGTTAACACAGAAGAAAAGAAGAATTTAGTCATTCTTCCAAAAGAATGTTTAGAAAATTCAATCAAATAATATAACCTTTAAGGCATGCAAAGCTGTTCCTAAATAAGACATTATAACAGAAGAACTCGGGTTTATCAAGAACGCCATTCTGAAATGATGCTCTGAGAACTCTAACTTCTCTTGGCGTAGATAGATCATTCCAAGCCCATACCATGCGTTATAGTGTCTTGTATCTACACGGAGTGCGTTTTGGTAACTTTTCATTCCGTTCTCAAAATCTTCTAGAGTTGTGTATCTACAGAAACGGTAAAGAGAAACTGTTGCTTAGACCAAAAGCCAGAGCATTTCAAGCACATAGTAATCAGACAACGTCAAATGGATAGAAGCTTTCTTACTCATGACCACATAAGGTATGTGCATATGCAAATCTCGGATTCAGTTGTACAGCTCTTAGGAAATTCTTCAGTGCGGTCTCATGGTCTTTTTGCAAGCTATAACAGTTTCCCATAGCACACCTAATAATTGCTTATTTCGCTTATTTTGCTCATTTAACAAATTTATATGAAATACTTAATCGGAAAGAGACATTCCACAAAACATACCAAGATTGAGGAGCTAAGCGATCTGTTGATACTAGTTCCTGAGCCAAGTAACTCAGCTTCATATCTTCCTTCAAATGCTACAAAAATATCATTTTTTATATACAAAAATACAATACATGAGACTTTTTTGCGGAAATTTACCAACCTTCCAGGAGGATAAAAGAAAAATGTCAAAGTTTCATCTAAGTAAGAGTAGCTTCTGTGTTAGACACAGGAAAACACACTTACGTAGAGGACCGTAGAGTATATATCCATTCCTTCTAAGCTATAGGGAGAAGCCTGACGGGCAAGACGGAATGCTTTTTCAGCTTCTAAATAGTCTATTAATTCAAAGTGTGCTTTCCCGACCTGCAGTAATAGCCATTGTATGTACATAAACCATCAAAATTTCTTTAACAATGAATATCACAGGCCACCAGACTAAAACTTCAGGCAGGGATTCTCTTAGGAAACTTCCATTCAAGCTAGTCGTTTTAAAAAGTATATGCACAACCACTATACTGAACAAGATAATTCCTAGAATTGTTGTCCGATAAACTTGTCCCAGCTATGTCCAAATATGAGAGCCTAAAAGAGAAAAGAGTCACTTATTACCTGGGAAAGAACCCATCCTGTATTATAATGCTTATGTGGAAGTTTCATATACGTATCCAATGCCTCCTGAATCACACAGAAAAACAAGGAAGGCTATGAAATAATCACGTATTAGTTCACATGACTGTTGTATTATTTAAGAAAGCAACAATATGATTACCTGACACCTGTACATGTAAGAAAGTTTACACCCTTCTCCGAGTGTTTTTAGGAGGCTTAATATTTCTGAAATACCAATCATGATTTTTTGCGCACTTAAGATTGTGCCACCAACCGACATTGTTTCCTCTTCTTGATCACAGGATTTAGCATCACTGGAAGCCACATAACCAGTCGTTGAGGCAGTACTATTAGGCCTTGAATCATCAAAAGGTTCCGCATGAACACCTAAACCAAACAGGATGACAACGTGTTGAGTATAACATATAGGTCGACAATAAAAAAGGAGGCATGATTATAAAAATCACAACAGACCAGCTTTCAAACAAATAGTCATATGATGCGTGGAATGTCACAACCTTCATCTATGTTTTCATTTGCCCAAGAATTTCCCTTCCGAAATGTTACGGAACGAAGTGCTAAAGAACTCAATTTAGAAGCTCCCACGTACTTTGAAGCATTGTTCCCATTTCCACTTACTGTTGCAACACTTGCATTAGTGTTTGCACCTGAATCAGCAGACAGTCTTGAACTCCTTCGTGGACCAGAATCAGAAAACAGCCTGCCAGAAATCTGCAGACAAAAGAAACATGCACTCACAGTAAGACAAAATTCAACCCAAGTAAAAAATCAGAGTATTACAGAAAAAGCTATAGCAATAAATTCAGAATTGTCTTTATGACAACAAGTAGAAGTACAGATATGTGAATACTACCTTACGTAGCTTTCCTTCATCCACAAATTTTCTTCTGGGTGCTTGAATAGTAGAGTTTACTGTGGACTTCGGAAAATTATCGGTAATATGGGAGTTTGGGTTTGGAACAGCCGGCTGAAAATTGCGGAAAAGTGGTGGTGGAACCATACCAGATAGCTACAAAAAATCATTTAAAATCTCATCTACAACTGCTTCTTTAAAGCACATACAGAATATACTATGACCAAAAAATGCTTCTGAAATGGAAATATAAACTTCTCCAGATAACTAAAAAGCTAGCATTTTAAACCAAAGACGTTAAAAAATAAAAACAGACTCAGAACCCCGTTTCTAATAGTCAATAAAGCTTGGCCAAACCATATTCGGTACTGAAGAGTACAGATAAAAGATGCCACCAGTGTAAAATCAGTACCAATAATACATTAATCTCCCAAATCCTCAAAGAAAGTGTGGTCAACAGATGGAGACAGAGTTGTTTATATCAAAAGCAGTGTGATATTACCTGTGTAGCCACTGGCGAAGGAGTATTATAGAATGCCATGTTCGAAACACCGCCGTTGAGACCATGAGAATTAAAATTCCCAGAGATATCTTTAACTCCATGGCCTTGTGTGTGTTTGGACTGCCTTGGACTATAGTCTTCAAAACTCGTGTTTTTAGTAAAATTCAAATTATGTTCCTCATTGTATGTGCTTAAGCCGCAAGAAACTGAAGATTGTTGCATGTACTGCTTTTGAATGGAGAGAGCAGCTGTTTCACCAAAAACTGCAGTTGCTTCATCAGCAGCACCTGAAAAAGTACGATGGCCAGATAAATGTAAGAGAACTATAATAAACGTACCAAGTCTGCAGAAAAGGGCTTCTATTCACCTAGTATACATAATTCCTCATATGCGGCCCAAAGTAAAGGATCTATTGTCAAAGACTGCTTAAACTGCTGCGCGGCGTTCATCCTTCTATCAGTATACCTGAAAGGTCACTATCACAATGAGAAATCATCTTGTCAAAGACATTCAAAATCAATACAAAAATGTAAAGAGTGAACAAGAAACGAACTTGTAAATAAGTCCTAGAAGGTAATGACCTGCTGCACCATTTGGGATCTGCAGAATGACCAGAAGCTATGTTATAATCTTATTAGGTGAGCCAAACCAACACAAAGGTTTAGATACTGACACAGTGAGCTTGTAAGAAGACATTCAGTGAGCTAATATAGGCCATCTATCAGAGATCACTAAATACCTCCGCACCAGGTTCATTAGCAGGGCAGAGTGCAGATTCAGCTTCAGTGAGAAGGTCCATCTGGAAGCACGATAATGCAAACAAGTACCGGGACTGAGCCATTTGTGTTCCTTTACATAATATATAAAAAAATTGCAAAGATAAGCAAAACGACCTAAACATAGAAGGTGCAAGACGCTGACTATAGAAACATATGGCAAAAGGCTAACAAGTAACAAATCAAGAAACCATGCCACAAACCTTTTAACAGATGATATGCACTGTAAGCTTGATTATTCTGCAGGTAGCTGGTGGCTAATAGCTGCAGATTAACCTGCATAAAAGGAAAAACAGAAAGTGATTAAACAAGAAGGCCTCATGGGCTAGTCTTCTAAAGACATGCTTTCTCTTAACTGAAGTTAACTATTGGAAAACCGATATGAATGTTAGCATTAATCCAGACCAAAGGCTATACTTTCTCAGCTACCAAATTGGAGCTGCGGCAACCCAAATTTCAACAAAATTTTGAGGTATGCGGTATGCCTAGAGATTTCCTCTAACAGTTCGACTCATAGCTGAAGTCCAAGGATAACAAAACTTAACAATACGAAGCTAAATAACATAATAGATGGAAAGACGAAGTAAAAAATTTGGGGGAATCTAAAGAAAGAAGCAGCTTTTGTTTTGCAAATTTTCAAAGATAGAACCTGACCAGATCATTACTAAGCAAGGCTACCGGAGAAAAAAAAATGCGAAAAAAGGAGAGAAGAAACAACGAATTCGTACCCTGATGGACCCAAGAAACAACATATAGATCGCGAAGCAAAAGGCTTAAAAGGTAAGAAACCAAAATCGATCTCAAGGAACTCAGGGAGGCTATTGAATTCCACACCAAAATAAGAGTACGATTCAGAGATACCCAAACTCAGGAAACCAGAATCTCTATATATTTCACCATACAAAATTCACAGAAAGAGATAAATAAGAGAGTGAAAAACAAGAGGGTACCTCAGAAGGAAACTCGGCGCAGAGACGCTCGCACATGAAAATGGCATTCTTGTACAAAAAAAGACGCAGACTGTTCTGCACACAATCCACAAGCAGAGCTTCCATGGTTGCCTTCCTTGGGAGAGAAAGAGGGTTTTCTGTTTTTCTGGAATTTTTTTTACCCTTTAGAATTTTTATGAACTCGGTAGTTTCAAATTTTGAGGAGGCACGTGCCATGCTCTGTTTTCAAAGGAGTCTGCACGTGACAGATCAATAGCCATTGTTTTTAAATTATTCACAATTTAATTGCGTAATAATTATTCTTTTTTAATTAGGTTTGTATCATATTCTAAAGAATGGTCGTTAGTCACAATCTATTCATAACAAATTAGAACAAATTAGAGATCCGATTTTTGTTTGTATATATACTGTCTAGACAGATGTATAGTAGACTGCGAGTTCAATTTTTTTTATTTTTAGAAAATTTTAAAATTTTTAAAAAATTTAAAAACTTTAGTTTATGTTTATACTATAAATGAAATTCATAACATATTTAATCAAAATTAGATTTATATGATTTTATACAAATTTATAAATAAAATTATATAAAAGTTATAAATAGTTATAAAATAGATTAAATTAAATCATGTATAATCTTTAAATAAATTTTAATTTCTTTTAGATTAATCTCGAGCATCCGATTAGGGAATTAAGTATAGAATTTGTACATAGGAATTTTTTATAAAAAATTTGCCTATTATATTTTTAGTCTCAGTTTTGTTTGATCATTTAAACAAAAAAAAAAGAGAATCACTACATCATTCATATAATTTTTTACATATACTATAATTAATTTTTTTTAAAAAAAATATGATTATTTATTATTTATGTAAAATATTATCATTTTTAATAATTTTATGGTAAAATATATTATGTATATAAATCATCAATAATTCAAATAAAATAAACATAGATATTATTTTGAAATAATAATGATTATATATTTCGGTAAAAAATAATTGGATTTAAATTTTTCGTTAATAATATTTCATGAATAACTATAATAAATTCTATAGATAAAATTACATACTATATTTATTTAATAATTATTTCACGGACATAGTGTCATAAAAATAGCTAGTGTATAAAAGCCATAAATATGATAAAATAAGATACGGTCATAAACTTAATTTTTGTTTATTTATGGTTATTTTTTTAATTCTTTTAAAATTTTCAGAATCGATAGGTATGATTTAAAAGGAAAAACATTCAATGGATTCAATTATAGAGTTGAATCCTTAAGTATTTGGAGTTTACAATTATATTCCATATACCTAACTATATATTTGCTAAGTCTACCATTCCATCTCAAACAAAAATTGTCTATAACTTGGTAATGAGAAGAAAGGAAATTGTATCCTTACAATTTCACATGTTATCAACTTCAACTCTTTGAGATTTTATATGTACATTTTAAGTAAGTAATAAACAAATGGAGCCAACAATAAAAAAGCATCATCACCCGACCAATTCAAATTACAAACAACAGTTGACTTGAGACATTTATAAAAGAAGTTATTAGAATGGCATGTACCTAACATACACGAATTCATATTTTATGTTAGTTTTATTTTGACAACTATATACTAGATTTTGATTCACACTATGCGTAAAAAAAATATTTACACATTATAATTAATTATTTATTTAGTTAATGTAAATCAAATATATATATGTATAATTTATATCATATTTAAAATAATTTTTTAAATTTTTTAATATTGATTAAGAAAAATAAAAATAATACATTATACAAATAGATTTAAGGACAAATGTCTAAAATAGCATATTTCTAAGTTTTTATTCTAAAAATAGCATCATTAGTTTAAATTTCCAATAATAGCACAAATTTAAGATTAAAATGCATTAAAACTATATTTTAATAGAAAAAAATTAAACCCTAAATTGGAAAAAATGAACTCAAATATAATAATTTAAGTTTATGTATAATTTATTTAGAATAAATAAGTATTTTTACATAAGTATTTGTGCTATTTTTGGAAATTTAATTTTGGGATGCTAGATTTGGTAGAAAAACTTTAAAAAGTGTTATTTTAGGGTATTACTCTAGATTTAAATTGTATACATCTTGAATAAAATTGTACATGTGATAAATATAATTAAACTAAATTTTTGTTTTATATTTTGTCTGACTAATTTTTCAAAATTTATAATATTTTATTTTATATTATATTTATATTTTATGACAAAATACATTTTATGTCGAAATATTAAAGATCTATGTATAATATATTGTTTAATGACAATTTTTTATAAATAATTTAATAAATTATGTCTTATGTAATATTTATGTTAAGATGATATAATACTGTGATACATTAACGTAATATATTTGTAAATCACACATTAACGTAATATATTTGTAAATCACACATTAACGTAATATATTTGTAAATGACACACTAACGTAAAATTATTTTGTTAAAATGATTGTCAAGTAATATATTAGAGATATAAAAAATATCATCGTGAAGCTAATCGCCATTGTACCCTCCCACATGGAGTTTTGATTCCTTAAAACAAATTTTAATTATGCTTGAACCAAAATTTGTACTGCTTATTTTCCTATTACATAATGTTATCTCGCTCTAAGTTTCTGCACGCTTTGATTAGTACAAATGAAGAACATTTCTGTCAAATATTTCTACTTTTCTTCTTGTACAAGTAATTTATCAATAGAAACAAAACCCCATCTCAAATCGCTAATCGGCTTAACCAAAGCAATATATCACATTTCAAACTAGAATATTCATACCACTTAAACCGAGTTTTGTACCAATGTGTGGTTTTATATCATTTCTCAACTTAGCTTCCTCGGCAAATTATACGTCTTCTTCAGAAACTTGGTGGCTGATTCTTCGTAACGGTAACACAAAACTCTTAAAAGTGTGTTTGGTTCTGTCGGATTCCATGGACCAGAAGTCGGCGGCAATGGAAGCTTCCCTCTTTCGGAACCGTGATTCTCAAGACACACAGTTTTAAACCGTTCAATCAGAGACTCTGTATCAGTATGCAGTAGCGGAAGAATACTCTTGACCGTCGTCGAAACCTTCTCGATTAAATCCAAAGGCAATCCGTCTCGGTTTGACCAGAAAAGATCGCATAGAAACTTGAAATCCTCATCTACGGCAGCGGAATCTTGTACAGTGAAGCCACGAGATGGTCCACCTGCCAGGAGGACCAATAAGAACCCGTCGAAAGAAGCTCTCATAATGTCTGAAATCACCCTCGTTCGAACTCTATCGTGAACAGATGATGAAATTATCTCAAGGCACCGTTCGACTTCTTGAAGAAATGGTTCGATCCTCGAGGAAGAAACTTCTCCAATGTAGAGACCGTCCCAGAGAACGTTGCTCAGATCGTGGAAGACGATCTTGTAAGCAGTTGCTTCAGACAATTGCTGTATTCCTTTCGAGCAATGATTGATCGACTGCTCAAAGATGTTACCTTTACCATCCAAAGCCGCAACTTCGGATTCTGGGAGACGGTTCAATGTTTTTCTACCGGATGATTCAAGCTCTGTCCTGATATATTGCAGAGTGTTGATTCTGCAACAGAACTGAAGTATTTCCACCGAGTCATTGCTCATCCCTAGTTGTGCTTTTCTCCTATGAGAAGCTACCATTGGCTTCTCCTTTTTCTTGAAGACCCCATGTAGTCTCGACCCGACTGTGCATCTTGTTAAAGCAGGCAAAGCCGGTAGAAACGTGTTCCGCGAGCCTGATCGAAACCATAAAAGAAAAAAACAGAAACGCCATAAGTGAAATAAGCTTCATCATTTCCAAAAACTAGAGAATCGAAGAGAATCTGCGTACCGCAGGAAGATTTCGCCTTTGATACATAATGCTGCATACACTTGTCGAGACCCGACGTTAGCTCAGGAAGTAAAACGGGATGCATAAGTATCGGTAACAAGAAAAAAGCTTCCAATGTCTCATCTACCATCCTAAGTACATCGACGGAAGAAGGAGCAATACCGAGTTTATTCAATCTCGGATTCCATACCTGCAGATAGAACATTTAAAACGAATCAATACAACTCTTAAAGGAACAAGAAAAAAGGAAAGGTTTTTAACATCGTTACATACCTCTTGCTGGAGATTTCGGTCGATCCACTCCTTTAGTCTATCAACTCGGGTTTTGATCCACGATTTTACAAGGTTGCCAATGACGACTTCTGCTTCAAAAGGAGGCATCTCTCTTATAACTGATTTTCCGCCATCTTCGCTATCTACTGCATCTTGAACCGCAATTTGCACCAGATCCTTTTCAAGCTTATCTGCAGCGGTGAGTACTCTTATAGCATCTGGTGTCAACTCGGTGATACCTGAGACAAATCTCTTCAATTCGGTTCCATAGCACGAATGAAGCGTAGCTGCAGCCACACCAGCTGCAAGAGGATGCCAATTCTTTAAGATTGGACTAAATATCGCCTTCTCATTGAAAGCTAAGTGACCAATATCCTCTGCAAGAATCGCAAGAACCGGAAGATTGCTCGTGCTCTGACGTGATTTTGACCGCTTACTATGTTCCACCATCTTCTTTGTCTGCCAAAAAAACCCTGCATAAATCACTGAAGATGCGTAATTAAATCAATACAGAAAAAGGGAAAAATAAACAAACCTGTGAAAAGGCCATACGCAACGAAGATCTGATGTAGGTATCAACTCGAGCACGCCCTAAATCGACATTCTTCTTTTTCCTTCGATACTCACTAGAAATATCTTCGGCCAGTGCTTTAGCTACCGAAACCCCCAAAGAAACCGTTGTTTCAAGCGTCTCAACATTATCGATGTTGAAAGTATCATGGTAAGCAAGAAGTCTTTTCTCAGCCCAATCCATAATCAAACTCAAAACAGAACTCGAGATCTTCGAATACTCTGGATCATTTGTCTCTTTTGCATCATTCTCAACTTCGAGTATCAAGTTATGGGCAGCTACAAGCAAGTCATTCTCCACTTGACCAGTCGCAACATAGCGATTAAACAACACCCAGAGAAAGCAAACGTTGTGAATCATCTGATTCATCCCCAAGACAGGCCATGTTTTCTTTATAAGCTCTAAAACTTCATCTACTTCTTCAACAACCGATAACTCGTCATTAACATCAAAACAAGACTCTAAAAGCATTTGATAGATTCTAAGATTCAGCGGAAACCCGTCAGCCCAATGGCAGGTTTCTGAACCAATCCCATTGTTGTTCGACCGACTAGCAAGAGACATAACTAGACTCCTAAGGTTCTGCGTTTCTCCCGTGATCTTCCCGGTATCTAACGGCCTTTCAAGACCCGACCGAATAATTTGCTTAAGCTGATGAACAGATTTATCAGATTTACTCAAAGGAACATAAGGATGTAAGATCAAACCCGCTTCGAGAAGCTTCAAGTTTCTTCTCTGCCATGATTCATATTCTTCCTGGTCTGGGAAATCTGTGGCTTTGAGCTGTTGCAGAAGCTCAAGAGGTAGAACCATCGTTTCCACACGCCTCCCAAGCTAGTCAAATCACAACTTTCAAAGCTCAATTTACTAAAATTAACTTGAGAATCTCCAATTACCGATCATGAAGTTAAGATTCAAACAGATCTTCATAAAACCCAAATTGCTGCTGTTTTGGCCGAGAAATTCCTGGGTTTTTCATTTTCTCGGAAAAGTTACAATGAGAAACGTACCTGACCAGAAGCGATCCTGAGAAGTGCTCTTCGAATCCTTGAATCGGTCTGCTCCGAAATCCGCATCTGTACCCGAACTAACTCACCCACCGTGACCGATTTCTTGATCCGATCCGGCAGACCTGAAAATTCTCCTCCTCCGCCGCTTCGTTTCTTCATCCCTAACGCCTTCTTCACCGTGCTAGCAGCCGTAGACGTCAAGGATCTATGAAGCGACGGTGACGGCGTTAGCGCTGTCGTCGTTACGCCGTTGCTCCCCTCGGACTTAGAAGATTGCGGGATGTAAGTCAGCGGACGACTTCCGGTACTCCGGCAAGCGGCGACTAAGATCTCGTAAGCGGTTTCACGGAGCTCCGAATCCGATAAGTTTGGGGCTGGGTCACCAAACGGAGAAGGTAGAGATTCCATTTTACTTCGAATTAACCAAAATCGAATTGACGAAAGCAACAAAAGTGAGAGAAAAACTTTTGGATCAAAGTAAGAAGCTAAAACTCAAAACCCTTCTTTGGATTTAGCACAGTACCGAAATTAAAAGCAATTACTTTTGGGATTATTGAGCAAACTCAACTCGAAATATAAGAATAAAAACAACAAGAGAATGAATTATTCAGAAACGATCAGATCAAAGGTCAATGATTGATTCATCAACAAATACACAAAGAAACAAACAAAACTGCAGAAATAACGTAAAAATTCTCTTTTTGTTCCTGGAAAAAAAACTATTAAAACGATAAGGAATTTGGGTTGCGCAGATTATGATTCTTGCTTGTGGTTAAAGAATGAATGATTATTTCTCAAAAAAGAAGAAGACAAAAGTAAAACCAGGCGACCAACAAAAACAAATTAAGAGAGAGGAAGATTGAGAAAGGTGTTCTCTTCGGTACCAAACGCATATATACAGAGATATGAATATATGATTATAACATTGAGGCAGTTTCTTTATTTGATTTTTTGTTTTATACACTAGAGAAGTAATCATCACCGGTGTTCTTATGACCTTTTTTTACATTTTAGTATCTCTTAATTTTTTTAGGTTTATTTCCGTCAACTATACAAATTTATACGAATAAACCTATTTTTACCCGTATTTTTGGATTTTTCATAAATTATATAAACTATGTTTTTCTTCCGTAAACTATATAAATTTCATAAACTATTCCAATTACAGAAATTCTATTAATATTTGGGTTTACTTTCCTCAGCTACACAAACTTATGCGACTAAACCTATTTTCACCCATACTTTTTAGGTCTTCTTTTAACTACATAAACTTTATTTTTTTTTCATAAACTACACAAACTTCATAAATTATTGTAATTTCAGAAATTCTATTAATATTTACACATTAATAGCTACTAACTATGGTTCTAATTCGAAAATCTAGTTTTAACTTGAGTTTATTTTGAAATTTAAACCAGATTTTCAAAGTAAAACAAAGTTTAATAACAATTTAACGTGTAAACATTAACGCAATTTTTGTAATTGGAATAATTTATGAAGTTTATGTAGTTTACGGAAGAAAAACATAATTTATGTAACTTATAAAAGACCCAAAAAGTACGGGTGAAAATAGGTTTATTCACATAAATTAGTGTAGTTGACGGAAGTAAACCCTTAATATTTACACATTAAATTATTATTAAATCTTGTTTTACTTCGAAAATCTGGTTTTAATTTCAAAATAAACTCAAATTAAAACTAGATTTTCGAATTAGAACAAGATTTATTAGCTATTTAACGTGTAAATATTAATAGAATTTATGAAATTAGAATAATTTATGAAGTTTGTGTAATTTATAAAAGAAAAATACAGTTTATATAGTTAAAAGAAGATCCAAAAAATAAAGATGAAAATAGATTTAGTCACATAAATTTGTATAGTTGACGAAAAAAACCTTTTTTACAAATATTTGATTTGTATTTTGGAGAATCTAATATGTGTATCTTAATGTAGCACAATTTAACTTAATGTAATAGATAATAAGAAATAAAATGAACTTAAAATAAAAATGGGAAATTAATCTCACTAGCATTTCAATATATTATTATTGACCAATTTGAATTGCAAGTCCGTCAAAATTTAAAAGAAATGATCGCTTCTACAATTTATGTGTTCTAGATTTTAGATTGACTGAAATTTTCAACATTTCACAATTCACACGGCATTCTTTTTTTTTTGTATTACAAGTTTATGAAATATAAAGTTGAATTCAATAGTAGGCAGATTTTTCAATATAAATTTGGGAAATATAATATAAATTTGGGAAATAGAAACTAATATATATCGTTGAATAGTCAATTAACTAGATTTATATTTTGCGTGAAAAAAAATATTCACAAATTATATAATATTGTATATTAATAAATATAAATTAGATATTTATATAATTTTAATTTTTATTAAAAATTATTTTTAATATTAATTTTTGTATATATATGTAAATTAAAAAATAAAAATAATTCTTTTATTAATTTAATAATTTTTTTGTTAGTTTAATAAATATATATCAAATTAATAACAATTATGTATATTATAACTATTATAGTAATTTTAATTTATTTATTTATTTATTTGAAATTTATCAATATTATATTTTTGTTAATAATACATTAAAATAAAGTTATTTTATTAAAATATTTTTAAAATAATATATTATGGTATTTTTTTGGGTTGATACCCAAAATTTTTCAATATAAATTTGGAAAAAACACACAAATGTGTAGTGAGCTGATATCACATTGGGCTTAATGGGTTGATTGTTTGTGGGCTTTAAAAATAAATGGGCTGCATTCGACCCTTTATTTTCTACCTTTCACAAATTTGACCCCATAGTTTCAATCCACTACCTGTGGATGAGTCTTTAAGTCTAACTAAACCTTCACTTTCCTCAGAGCTCTGTTTCTCCGGCAATGTCGTTGAAACTCAATATCCCTTTTCCAATTTTCGCGCCATCTGTATTTCCAAATCCGAACCCAAGAGGACCCAGCGAGATCCGATTCTCTAGATGGGGCAACGCTAATGCCGAGCGCTTCGAACAGCGTCGCCGGAGTCAAGAGGAACTCGAGGCGGCGATTCGTCGCGACCGCCGTTTCGACGCCGCCAATAAAATCGTCCATACCCACGATTCCGCCGCCGCAGCCTCTGAGCCTAAAACGTCGCCGTTTAGGTCAAGAGGCACTCCTTCACTACCATCCGCTCGATCGATTCCGGGTCGGAGATCCAAATACTCCAAACCCGATTCAGGACCCAACAAGCCGAAGAACAAACCTAAAGTACCCGATTCGCCGCCGCAGTTAGACACAAAGCCGGAGGTTAAGCTAAGCGAAGACGGATTATCTTACGTCATCGACGGAGCTCCATTCGAGTTCAAATACAGCTACACGGAGACACCTAAGGTCAAGCCATTGAAGCTTCGTGAGCCTGCCTACGCGCCTTTCGGACCCACGACAATGGGAAGGCCATGGACTGGTCGTGCTCCGCTTCCTCAGTCGCAGAAGACGCCGAGGGAATTCGATTCTTTCCTGTTGCCGCCGGCGGGAAAGAAAGGAGTAAAACCGATTCAGAAACCGGGTCCTTTTCGACCAGGGGTGGGTCCTAGGTATGTGTATACCAAGGAGGAGATTTTAGGGGAGCCATTGACGAAGGAAGAGATCAGAGAGCTTGTTACTTCATGCTTAAAGACAACAAGGCAATTGAATATGGGTAACTCAAATACTTTTTTTTCTCTTTGAATTTTCTTAGTTGACGATCAGTATCAGATTCTGGAAATAGTATTGGTGGAAGCTCAGATTTTGTTTTTAGGTATAATGGAGGTGGTGGTTCCTCATTTTAGATCAGAGTTCGTAGTGCAAGTTACAACAGACTGAGAGTAGAAGATAGATATGATCTAGAGTTTTTGTCTCTTTTCAGGTAGAGATGGCTTGACGCATAACATGTTGAACAACATACATGATTTATGGAAGCGACGAAGGGTCTGCAAGATCAAATGCAAGGGAGTTTGCACAGTCGACATGGATAACGTTTGCGAGCAATTAGAGGTTTCCCCTTAGAACCGTTTTATTATTTTTAATCATATTAGTACACAATGCATGGAGCATGCATGAAGTTTTGAATTGAAATGGCAGGAGAAAATTGGTGGGAAGGTAATATACAGAAGAGGAGGTGTGCTTTTCCTATTCCGTGGCAGAAACTATAACCACAGGACAAGACCGCGCTTCCCTCTTATGTTGTGGAAGCCTGTGGCGCCTGTTTACCCAAGGCTGATTCAACAAGTGCCTGAGGGTTTAACTCTTCAGGAAGCTACTGAGATGCGGAGGAAAGGGCGAGAGCTCAAGCCCATATGCAAGCTAGGTAAGCAAGCAGCTTGCCTCGGGATAATAATAATAATCTTGATATGGTTTTTTAGTTTTCCAAAACCGGCAATGTTAATTTTATTATATGTTGGGTTGGATCATATAGGGAAGAATGGTGTATATTGTGACCTTGTGAAAAATGTGAAAGAAGCATTTGAAGTTTGTGAATTGGTTCGGATCGATTGTCAAGGGATGAAAGGCAGTGATTTTAGGAAAATCGGTGCCAAACTGAAGGTTTGATCTATCCTTGTTCACATATTGTATGTTATTTTATATATTGTGTTTACGGCCTCTGTATTGAACCCGTTGGTTGTATTGTTGCTCTCGCTTGCAGGATCTTGTTCCATGTGTGCTTATATCTTTTGAGAACGAGCAGATTCTTATCTGGAGAGGACGAGAATGGAAATCATCTCTTACAACTCCAGATAAAAAGGATGATATCCTCGGAGATATAGAAGTTGATACTGCCTTGCCTGAAGAGAATGAAGCATTGGAGTTACTAAATCAGCCTCCATTTGTGAACCAGGAATCTCCTGCCGGTTCAACGGAAGCGCAAAAAGATCTAGATGGTCTTGATTTGAGCCCTTCAACTGTAGATTTCATGGCAATGGAAGGTACAAGCAGTTCTATACAGAGCTCGTATACAGAAGATGTTACTGAGTTAACTACAGATAACTCTCTTGGAGACCATAAAGAAACTGAACTGGAGTCGGAAACATCGGAAGCAATCAATAGACAAAGCTTAGATAGAGTTCTAAATCTGTTGAAACAAGCTGTAGAGAGCGGGACTGCACTTGTGTTAGACGCTACTGCTCTAGACGCAGACACAGTGTTTGCCAAAGCTGTCGCCTTTTCGACTGTAGCTACACCGGGACCAGTTTTCCAGCATGGCTTGAGAAAACAACCAACGGTTAAGAAGCAGGAAACCCGTGAATTCGGATACCAAAACTTGGAGGCAAAGACAAGTAGTGCTGTGGTTTCTAGGAAAAAAGAAGTTGCAATGAGAGTGGGAAGAGATGAGAAGAAGGAAGGATTGAAGAAGAAAATGGATGAGTTTGATGAAGATTATAGAGAAGTGATACCTCATGGAACACTGAAAGTAGATGAACTAGCTAAACTACTTGCATAACAAATTTTCAGTATTTTATTTGTCTTTGTTGAGTAGTGTATAATGTAGTCTAATTATCATTATCAAAGGTTTAGTTTTGAGAAAAAAATGTATCGTAGATTTATAAATGAAAGAGTTTGTCATTACATAGTAAATACTAGAATTGCATGAGTAAATAATTTATTTGGTATTTTTAGTTTGGACATTTCTGTAAAATAATATTTTTAAGTTTTTTTTTCAAAACTATCATCATTATTTTAAATTTTTAATAGTAACACAAATTAAAAATAAAATACATTAAATTTTTAATTTAATAAAAAAATAATCTTAAATTAGAAAAATAAATTTAAATATAATATTTTAATTGTATGTATAATTTATTTAAAATAAATTAATATTTTTATATAATTATTTGTGTTATTTTATGAAATTTTAATTTTAAATTGCTAGATTTGAAATAAATACTTTCAAAAATATTATTTTACGATATTAATTTTTTAGTTCTCTGACTTAAAATTTACTATTTTTTCAAAAAAATAATTTTAATATATTCGATGTATTGTATTTTTTATTGAATTTGTTCGTTTACTCTTCAAATTTGGAATTTTGTTGTGATAGATTTCTTAACAAAAAAACAAACTTTATTCTGCTTAAAAACTCACTATAATATTAAAAGTGAAAGTTTTACCATCTTACATAATCTTACTAAATAAAAGTAGCTATTTGAGGTTTCTAAAACTATCCACCTAAGCCAAGAAACAAGTTCTAAAATTATGACACATCACCAACTTTATCCACATCATTTTAAACCAAAAATATTTACTAATAATTTCTGTAAAATTAAATCTCTAAATTATAAAAACTTCACAAAAATTTTGACGATTAAACTTACACAAATTAAAACTTATAACCACTAACTCACATTTTATTAACCAGTACCACCTTAGCTTTTATTGTCTTGTCCACTACCATCTCACCTTTTATTGCTAACTACTATCCTAACATTATAAAACACTATATTTTTCATCACAACAAACCTTGCACACATTCTTTACAAATGAATCATGACATCAAAAAATTCTTTTCAACCTCATATTTTTGCTTTTTTCAACAATTGTGATGGAAATTTTTGTAATGAAGAAATATTGGTACGATTTATTCATTTTTGGGAAGCTCAAAATTTTAACAAAGATAACACACTTATGGGTTTGGAAATATTTCTGCTCGACAAAGTAGGTATGTTTAAAAAATTATGTTTGAAATTTTTTTAAAAACGATAAAAATAATAGATTTTTTATATGTCAATTTGTTTTAAAAACCTTAGAGTTCTCGCAGAGAATCAATTTCTAGGGTTTAAAGACTAAAGAGTTAAACTCAAATCGACTGGTTTAGACAAAATAATTTTAAAATTAAAAGTTATGACCAAAATTTTACCTAGATTGCGGTTCATACGGTCGTACTGGACAAGAATTGAGAAAATATTAAGGCTCGATAGTTTTTATTTCTTAATAGTGAAATGCGAAAAAAAAAATTATAACATGTTGTGGAAGATTTTTCTCAACGGAATTAAGAGATTTGAAGGAGTTTTGATGGGTTTTTTTGTACAAAGACCATAATGTTTAAACAATTCGTGTTAAAGAATCATCTATACGAAGTTTGCTGCAATGAATGAAATAAATAATGATGGGTAAAAGATAAAATTTTGAGAAAAAAAAGAAATATTTTAAAATTAAATTATTAAAAAAATTAAATATAATAGTACCGTGCGGTACCGCGCGGGGTGTCAACTAGTAAATACTAAATACAATTCAACTTTTTATACTATATGTCTATTTCAGTATAGTATTTTTTTCCAAGACATTTTATTATAAAATTTACTGATAAAATAGGTAGTTAGAAAAACATTCAATATGATTATTTTAATAAATTTATAAGAAATAATTATGTTCATATTATTAGTTTTTCTACTTTAGCTATGATTTAAACACTTTCTATTTACATGGAAATATTTAATTAAATTAATATATTTTAATAATTTTATTTTCCATCCACATATTAGTTTCTTTTAATTTTGTTTATGCTGACATAGATTTGAAATTTCAAAAGTAATTTCTAGGTAAGTTGATAATGAAAGGTTATTTTCTCTACAAATCTACTATCAACACATTGGATTTCACAAATATCAATATATTCAATTCATATTTCTTTCGACCATTCCTTAATCAATAACCGGTCAGAAAATTCCAGTGTGGATTATCCATGCCTCATCAATAATGATATCACGTTGCTATTAGATTATTGAGTTTAAAGTTAAAACCAATTTTCACATCTCTATCTTTGCAAAGAAAATTTCCTGATTGAAAAACGACTTTTGTTTTTGAGTGATTCATCATCAAAACGATGAATCTGCCACAAGCAATCTTTAGTCTCCTCTTCTTTTTCTTGATCATCTTCTTAGATTATCATTATGTCTCTGCTCAATCTCCTCCTCCTTCTCGTCCTCTTCTGTACACAACCAACGACATCTTCAAGCCGAGCTTAGCCATCATCACTGGAGTTTTCTCCGTCGTCTTCACACTCACTTGCGTTCTCCTCGTCTACGCGAAATGCTTCCAGAACGATCTCCGATCAGAGAGCGATGGAGGTGATGACGGAGGAAGAAATGATCGTCTATGGCAAGGACTTTTCAATCGATCTTCTCCACTCTCTGGTCTCAATAAAACAGCAATCGAATCTCTTCCGTTTTTCAGATTCTCTGCTTTGAAAGGATCGAAACAAGGGCTCGAATGTTCTGTCTGTTTGTCTAAATTCCAAGATGTCGAAATTCTCAGGCTTTTGCCTAAATGCAAACACGCTTTTCACATTGGGTGTATTGATCAGTGGCTTGAGCAGCACGCCACGTGTCCTTTGTGTAGAAACAGAGTATCCATTGAAGACGATATCTCTGTTTTGGGTTATAGTAGCAATAGTCTTAGGATCATGAGCCATTTATCTGAGACAAGACAAGAAGACTCGACCGTGGAGATTTACATCGAACGAGAACAAGGAAGTAGTGATGGTTCTTCAAGATTCAGCAGTTTCCGGAAGATTTTAACGATTGGTAAAAAGGAAAACCAACAAGGAAACGAGAAACTTATGCACAAGTTCAATCATAGGATCGTTGTTTCAGATGTCGTGTTTAAGAACCGTTGGAGTAATGTTACTTCATCGGATTTGACGTTTCTGACATCAGAGATGTTGAATTCACTGTCAAACGACAGATTCTCGACGATGGATTACTTGAGAGACATTGAAACGAATAGAATGGTAAAGAACAAAGACTCAACGAGAAGAGTGGTTTCTGACATCACGGCTGTTCCTAGATTCAGCGTTTTGCAATTTACAACAGCGACTAGAGAAAACGCGGTTGGAGGAAGCGAAAGCGGTTTGACCGCTTCCACGTCGCAAAATAATGATACGATTGCTGCGACGGATGAGAGAAGACGGCGGTTGTGGTTATCAATCGCTATAAAAACAGCTCAGTGGTTTGTTAACAGAGAGAAAAGAAATGAAGTAAACACTACACGACAAGATCTTAATCTCTAGTTTAAGAGAAAAAATTGTAGTTTGATTTTAAAAGTTTTTGTTGAATAAAATTAGGTGAAATGATTGATGATTATGTCTTTGTGGTAGATACAAGTTTTTGGCTAGATATTTGTTGAAATGAATTTGCGGGATTTTTCGAGTAAGATATCATAATACTAACAAAGTATATAATAGTGTTGTTCGTTTGGTCGCCGTAGGCGGCTGCGGCTGCGGCTGCGGTCAACCCTGCGGTTGCGGCTGCGATAGATGTTGTTCGTTTGTCTGTCGCCGGCGGTTGCGGTTGCGGTTGATCGCAGATTTTTAGTCGCACCGCTGTTTTAATCAGCGGTCAAAAAAATTGCGACGCAGAACGCAACGTCTGACCGCTGCGTCTGCCGCAGGTACCTGCGGCAACTAAACGAACAAGAATTTACCGAACCGCAGTCGTAGGTTCCTGCGGATGCCAAACGAAAATGACCAATATATAAATAGTGTGAAGACTAATACAATTGTAAGAAAACATGTAAGCCACTTATTTTGATTTACATACATTAATTTTTAATTAGTAGACGACTTGGGTGGAATCTAATCAATAATGGATTGATATTTTTCTCTTTTGTAATTTTGTTATATGTCCATTTCAAAATAAAACTGACAAAAATAATATTTTTTAAATATTTGTTCTAAATATAGTATAATTAATTTATATTTTCAAAAATAATATAAATTTAATATTAAAATATATTAGAGTTTATTGTTAATGAAAAAATTAAACTTTAAATTAAAAAATATGAATCCAAATATAATGTTTTAATTTTATGTATAATTTATTTATAATAAATATGTATTTTTAGAAAATAATTTATGTTATTTTTAGAATTTTAACTTTAAAATGCTAAATTTAAAACAAAAACTTATAAATATGCTATTTTAAAATATTACTCAATAAATTATTGGATTGAAATTTAAAAACCGAGTAGTCGAAAAGGTTGGTACATAGGTGAAATCGAATTTATCATTCAAAATACTCTCTATTTTTTCTCTTAATCGAGTTGTAATAAATTTTGTCTAAACAGAAAATTTAATTTCATGTTATTCAAATCTATGATTTACAAATAAGAAATATTTGCTTGTCACCATATTGATTTTTGGAAGTGATATGTACCAAAAAAGATTCATAACATTATTTGAGAAGTTAGTTTCTTAGTTGTTATGTTTAAGTTGGCTCTGTACCTTTGATGAATTAAAATTATGCTTAATTGCCATTACTAATAGAAGAAATTTGAATTAATATTCCAAAAAATATATTCTTGAAACCAAACCCTTGATTTTTTTTTATAAAATTAACTCTTCTGTTAAGTAAATATTCAATTATACCATCATGAATTTTGAGAACTTACCCTTACAAAAATATTTATATTGGTTTCTGATTTTCGAATAATATATATCTTGTAACATATTTTTCTAATTATATTTTATTTTGGATATATCTTCTAAAATAAAACAAAATTATTTATTTAGATTTAACACTATTTTTTTAAAATAAAACGTAAAAATCTATTTTGTAGTCATTTTATAAATTATATCTAAACTATTTTAATTTAAATTCACAAACAGAACAATTTAATATTAATCATTTGAATATAATAACTAATTTTTCTCTATATATATGATGATACAAATATATGAAAATTAAAACAAAAAATGATTAAATGTATTAAACTTTCATATGAAAGTGGATTATTAGATATGTCGTATGAAAATAGATTATTAAATCGATCGTATAAAAATAAATTATTAAATTGGTCGTATGAAAATAGATTATTAGATTATTTGTATGAAAATTGATTATTACATCGGTCGTATAAAAATTGATTACTAGATCGGTCATATAAAAATAGATTATTAGATCGATCGTATGAAAATAGATTATTAGATCGGTCGTACGAAAATAAATTATTAGATCGGTCGTATGAAAATGGATTATTAAATTGTTTGTATGAAAATGGATTATTAGATCAGTCGTATAAAAATGAATTATTAGTTCGATCGTATGAAAATAAATTATTAGATCGATCGTATGAAAACGAATTATTAGATCGCTTAGTCATATTTTAAGTAAAAAAGAAAAAGAAAAGAGAAAGAGCAGAAAATGATTGACTGATTTTATAACTTATCATAACAATGTTTTATGTTAGTGTAGTAATCAGACACAAAAATACTAATATGGCCCAATAAAGAAGATCCGACCCGTCTCGGAACGACCCGATCCGAAACACAAGTAACCCTTCCCGTTTAATCTTTCACTGAACCTCGAAAAATCGAGAGCCTAAAACCTTTCTTCTTCACCGTCCATCTTCGCCGCTTGTGTCTGGTGAGGTTTTTTCTTTTCTTAGAAGTTTCTCGGTATTTGCTTTTTCGAAGCTGGATGAGATCTACTCTTGATATCTGACTTTTTCTCTTAAGGTTCGATGTACCAATTACAAAGGAAATGTATATGAAACTGGGTTTTGATTTCTCTTTTCTTTATTATCTCGGATTAGCCTTTGATACTGAGATTTTGATTTTTGGTTTTCGTGTGCACCATTTCGATTAGACTGCATCTACTTTAGATTTTTCTTTTCTTTTCCATGCTACTGAGTAATTGAATTTGGTGTTGTAGATGAGCAGCTAGGCTTATTCCGTCGGCATCAAATTTCTTGAATTGACTCAAAAGATATGGCTGCTTCAGTCTCAAGACGAATTTTTGGCACTTTAGGATCCTTGACAGCTTTAGGGCGCAGCGGTTCACCGAGTATTATATCAGTTTCTAAGTTTTTTCCCATTTTTTTCGATTCTTATAAATATGGTGTAAAAATGTAATTTTGTCCATTGATCTCTGGTTGATTATCTGTCTCTTTCTAACAGATTTATGTGCGAAAGCATCTGGCAATGGTTTATGTTCTCTTCTTAGTGATTTGAAGGTTGGTACTGTTTACTTGGATATAGTTGAGCTCCACTTTCTACTTGGCTGGTCTTTTCCGAGTATATCATTATTTTGATATGTTGATTTTCATTGTTGCTATCAATGCAGTATGGAATGGCTTTACTTTCCAATCGAAAGCTCTCGACTTCTATTTTGACCCCTGGCTCAAGTGATGATACATTTCCTTATGATTTACTTACCAAAAAGACGATGATTAAGCCAGACCGAACCATAGGTATGAAGTACCATTCATCGAACTAGGTTAGATATATGTAAATGTTTGGCTACAGCTTACAAAATGGTTCAAGGCTAGTTCCAACCTCGGCATCTTTCATGCTCTTACAAAAATGTGGTTACTCGGTTCAGGATGGCTAATAGATTTCCAGGCCTTGCTTAGCTTATTATATGAAAGGTTAACACAGATTTGTTTGCTAATATTTTTCTTGTGTTAAGCTATGAATCTTCTCACGTCTTGTAAGATTGAG
The DNA here is from genome assembly GCA_018901945.1 of Pugionium dolabratum. NCBI lineage: Eukaryota > Viridiplantae > Streptophyta > Magnoliopsida > Brassicales > Brassicaceae > Pugionium > Pugionium dolabratum. The sequence goes on along the minus strand of JAEVFF010000179.1, from coordinate 94,610 downwards.
CTTGAGACTTGAGGCCTGATCAACTCTCGTTTTATAATTCTGGACTAACTGGTTTCGTTATTGATACTTTTCATAGGACAATACCAAGACTTGGTCATTCCGGTGACAAATTTTCAGAACGAGGACAAGGGTTTCATGGTTTTAGCCGGTGATGTATTTGATGTTCCAGTAAGGAAAGATATTATTCATCATGTGGTGAGATGGCAGCTTGCAAAACGCCAGCAGGTAACTAATTATCTCACAATGTCTTTAAATAGTCATATAAGCAAACAATCAATCAGTCTGACACATTTGGTGTATGTTCAGGGAACTCATTCAACCAAAACAATAAGTGAGGTTAGCGGAACTGGTAGAAAGCCATGGAATCAGAAGGGTACAGGTCGAGCTAGACACGGTACATTGCGTGGCCCACAGGTAAATCATTTATGGATTTTAAGCTTTTTTGTCACGAAACTGTTTTTCTGATGAGCTTTATTGAACCTGTTAGTTCCGAGGTGGCTGTGTAATGCATGGGCCCAAACCGAGAAGCCATGCAATAAAGATGAATAAGCAGGTTCGACGGCTTGGACTGAAGATAGCACTGACAGCTCGAGCCGCAGAAGGAAAAGTCGGCTTCTTTCTCTTATACTTGATCATTACCTTACGCTCTTGATCTTCCATAATTGCGCCTTATTATTACTGGTCTATCTGCATCCGCTGATGAGCTGAATGTTTTGGGGAAACTATGCAGCTCCTCGTGTTTGATGATTTGGCATTGCCATCGCATAAAACAAAGAACATTGTGAACTATTACAATCAAATGGAGAACACAAAGAAAGTCCTCGTTGTAGAAGGTGGCCCTATCGACGAAAAGCTGAAGCTAGCTACACAAAATCTCCACTATGTCAACATACTTCCATCAATAGTAAGCTGCAGAATCACACATCAAACTTTGCGGTCTTTAATAAACCGGTTAGCAAATCTTGAAAATTGCTTGTGTGAATGCTTGGCAGGGGCTTAATGTCTACAGCATTTTGCTCCACGATACGCTTGTGATGTCACGTGATGCTGTGAATAAGATCGTTGAGCGTATGCACACTCCTATTAACCGTTAAAGAGACTACAATGGCGTCGAACGGTGTTCTCAATAATAAACTAAATCGACAGAAGACACTTGCAAGAAATTCCGCAATGTAGTTTCTGTACCAGGAATTTATTCGGTTATAGGTATTGGTATTCTCATGCTTGGCTACCACACTGACCGGTTCATTGTTTTTTAGCTTTTCGGTCTTGGTTTTGCAATCTGGAATATTGAAGGATTGAGGTTTTAGATGGTGAATTGTATACTATTTCTCTATGCTTTTAGTTATTCTATCGTTTTTATTACTGTTTAAATTATTAATAAGGTTTATGGTGTTTTTCAAAAGTGATTTTATATAAAAAAAGGAATAATTTTGATATAAACGCTAAACTTTTGAATGCAAATCAAGTTTTAAGATTGTAACGTAGAGTAGTTTCAAGAGCCGGTATTGAATTTAATAGGACCGGAAATTAAGTTGTTAGGAAAATTCGAACCGAAGAAATTAAAAAAAAAATCTATTTTTATTTATCATTGTGATAAAAATATTTTTGGAATAAGAGTCCATTTTTGTATATTAATATTGAAGATCGTAAATATGTGTCCCTGATAGTTTTTATGTAGAGCCTCTTAAGCTACGAGATTCATAAAATTCCCATGAAATGCAAATCCATATTCAGCGTTGAGATGCAAAGATTCCAAAGGACAAAACTATATGGACACTTTTAAGAGTAGATGATGCATTGTTTCCGACAAGATTTCGAAAAGGAAACAAGTGTTGTCTTTGAGCAACTTGCCAATATGAAGTCAGTCCAGACAAACTAATCACATAGTGAATCATGTTTCAGAACAAAATGAAAATTGATCGTCGTGGCAAGGATCTTGTTTGTTGATTGGCCTTATTATACGACCGTAATTTGAACTGGTTTTTGGGACTTTAATGGGTTCCCATAAAAAAAAACCTTTGATTGGTTTTTGGCCATCACTTACAATACTGTTAGGTATTCAGTGAGGGGATTGCAAAAATATCATACCAAAAGTTACTGCTTTTACTGTGTCTCGATGAATACTGTTAAGAGAGAAGTGTATGGCCATGTTCTAAGAAACCAGTGCCCACATGGAGGATCCTTTGCTTTGAACCATTTCTTTGGCTTGTATTTGCAACACTAAGCTACCCAAAATGATCCTATGGCAACCAAATGAGTCTTATTACCAAGTGTTTTGTTCCATGAAACGATGTCTCTAAGGCCAACTCCTCTTTTTCTTTCTTCTTCTACTTTAAAATACATACATGATCACATCTAACCTTTGCTTCTTTTGGTGTCTCCCATCACACTATTTTATATTGTAAATATAAATATTTGTCACAAATATAATAGTGTTGTTCGTTTGGTCGCCGCATGCGTATATAGCTGCAGTCAACACTGCGGCTGCAGTTGTGGCAGATGTTGTTCGTTTGTTTGTAGCCAATAATTGCAGTTGCGGTTGATCGTACATTTTTAGTCGTACTAATATTTTAATCAGCGGTAAAAAAATTACGATGTATGACGTAACGTCTGACCGCTGCGGTGAAAAAATTATGACAGTTAAACGAACAACAATTTGCCATATTAACAGCCGCAAGTTCATGCGGCTGCCAAACGAACATAACCAATATTAAATAATGTTATTGAGTCTTGTATGATGCTCTACAAGCATATATGAGATTCCAATTTCATTTTTTTTTTCAAAAAAGTTATCTTTTAATTCCCCTCAAATTATACAACCAATTCCGATCTTTAAACCTTTTTCTACTGAAAGGGTCAAACAATCTCTAAGAAGAAATAAAATATGATGACACTCAGAGAATAGAAAAATATAATCAGAGAATAGAAAACTATAATCACAATGCACGACTTCCTTTCAATTTTATGAAAATGAAACTATTACAAATTAATGATCAAAGTGACAATCTCAACTCCAAATCCAGCTCTTGATTGTCACTTGATCCTGAGTTTTGGTTTTCCGATCCCAATGATTTACTTCGCCTTGTTGGAATTGGATCCTATTTTCAATACGAACAAACAAATGATTAGATGTTTTTATATACAATCAATAACTATACCTTTTAACAAGGTTAATTAACCAACTTACCATGGTTACACTAAATTACCTATTTCATAATACAAATCCTTTTTCGAAAACTATATATGTATGTAGACACAGACTAACAATCATGTCGAAATGTTATTAAGAACTCATCCCCTTAATTGAGACCAGATTTATCTGAAACTCTTTTATAGTAATTATGACATGATGTGTGTAGAATAAGGACCTCTTGTAAGAAATGTCTTGTGATGTTTGGTTCCAAAGAATGTTGGCTCTCTAAGTTGCCATAGCTTTGGTTCCAACTGTTTTGAATAAGACCAAACAAATTAAGTATCTAACATAGTTATAAGCTTTAACAATGAGTGTAAACTGATTTTATTATATATATATATGTACCTCATTGTTGCTCGTTCGTATTGATCTCTATTTAAACCCATCTGCCAATAACAAAGAATACATTTTCATTTTTTCATGATTTTTTGGAAAGAGTTTTGTTATATATAGAAATGATTGACTAAATATTTTAGAAGATTTTATACGTTTTGAAAATATAAAGTAAATAATTAACTAGATCAAGTTAAATTAGGAATATATCCAAGTACTGTTCTTCTTAATTAATAACCAAACATACACAATGGAGTATCATTTATAAATTGTACACAAATAAAGCAAAAATTTAAAGGGAAATATATACATACCATCATGTTTGGAAAGCCATAAGGAGTAGATGATGGTGTTGATGATGATGATGATGATACATATGTAAAGGATGGTGATGGTGATGGTACAGGTGAATATCCTCCTTGAATCCTCACATCCTCCTACACACATTTATACATGAAAAGAATCTTACAAAAGTTTATGTCCTAGCATGTAATGTTCCTCATATATGAGTATATAATGTTTAAGAAATGAGAGGAATTAACAATAATGTTTATTTTGACATGATCAGTTTTGGGTCAAGAAAAAGAAAGATAGGTTTTGTCATCTTTGTGTATAGATCCAAAGAAGAAGTAGGTAACAAGAATCAAGAAAACACCATTTGTTTTCAAACACTAACAGATTTGAATCAGTAATTAGCGATGATGATACCTGAGGATACAAAGAAGGATTATAAACGTTGAAACTGTTGCAACTCATCTCGCCATGTAATCTAATCTTCTCAAGTTGTGCTACTCCGAGACCTCTCTGTGGCTGTTTCGGTTTCTCAGAACCATTCTTCTTCCCTTTTCTCATCGCTGGAGATGAAGAAGAAGACGTTGGAGACGATGAAGACGACGAAGATCCTCTCATGTTTGGTCTACCAAAGAAACTACTTCCCATGTTTCTTTGATTTGTTTTAGTTATAACTTCTTGTCTTGATGAAGAGAAAAAGAAGATTTTTCTTATTTTGGTTAGCTTTGAGCTTGAAGAACCAGAGAGAGATCTCTTTCATGGTGAAATGTTGATCTCTTTTTATATAAGCTTAAAGTTGTAATAAAAAAAACATCAAAAGGCTTTAGTATAACTACTGCATCGCTGGATCAGATTGTGTCCAGATTTCAATAGATACGCCACGCACAGAAATACATTACATTACATAGATTTTATGCCCTTACTTTGATTTTCCAACTCTTTTTTTTTTTAAATTTTAGTTTAATTTTTTGATTAATTTTATTTATTACAACGATTGTGGTATAAAGTAATATTAATGATTAGCTTAACTTTCTTTAATTATTTATTGCTTTTTGGATTACTTCCAACAAAAAAGACTTCGATGTTGATTTCATCTAATTATTCAACTCTCCTTTGTCTTCGATCTAATTATTCTGCTCTAATCGAGAAACTCAAATATTATTACAATATTATTTTCATGTTGACCCACGTCCAAGGAACAGTTGAGTGTTTATAAATAATAATAATTAGAAATTGATTTGTGGTAGACACGAGATTATTTAATTATAATATATTTTGAAATATTTTATTTTTATGAATTTAATCAAATAGTTTGTAATTTAAAAACTTTCAGTGAAAGTTAAATTACTATCAATGTTTTTTAAATGATATTTATTTTATACAATATTCGTAATATAAATACAAATGTAAAATTTTAATATTTTTAAATATAATATTATAATTAGTTTATTTTTTCAGATAAAAAGTTATTCAAATATACTAATAAATATTTAAATTTTTAATATTAGATTTTATAATATTTAGTAATAACTAATTTTTAAAACATGAATGTAAATTAAATGTTTATAATTTGTTAAGTTGGTGATTTATTAATATAATTAATTTATTTACTTTTAGATAAAAATTATTCAAATAAATTAAGAAAAAACCGAATTTTAAATATTAAATGTCATAATTCTAATGTCTTTTTTAAATTTATATATTTAGTATTTGTTTCAAAATTAGATATTTATAATAACATTTAAAGTAATATTCTACAATTTAAATGATATTTTTGAAATATACTTGCAAAGATTTTTTCATAGAGTAATATCCTAAAATAGCATCATTTTAAGTTTATCTTCTAAATTTAGTATCCTAAAAATAAAATTACAAAAATAACATAAATTATTATATAAAAATAATTATTTACCTTAAATAAACTATATATAAAATTAAAACATAATGTTTGAGTTCATTTTTTCAATTTAGGGTTTAAATTTTTTTCATTAGGAAGAAGTTTTTAATTATTTTAGTATTAAATTTGTGCTATTTTTGGAAATTTAAATTATTAGTGCTATATTTGGAATTAAAATTTGAAATAGTGCTATTTTAGTCAATTGCCCTTTTTCATATATTACGTTATATGGTATTTTATTTTTCATATTTTGCTTTGTTTCGGTTAAACAAGAATTCAGAAAATAAAAAAAAAAATTTGTTTTCTTTCACTGAAATATGAGTTTCAAACTTTATATAAATAGATTAGTGTTTTATCTACGTCATAATTTTCTATATAAGACTTATTAAGAAACGGAAAGTAATTAAATTTAAAAAGATGTATATAACGTAAAGTGACTTCAATGTACTTATTTATTACGTAATACAAGCAGATTTTATTAGATTTATATTTATATATGTAGATTCTATAAATCTTTATCTTTTATTATTATTTAACATTTTATTGAAAATATTGTTATCTTTTAATAGATTTTATACTGGTAATAATTTTGAAAAGTGCTAAGCTAAAAATTAAGTGCTATATATTTATGGAAAATCTTGAGCCAAAATTAAAATTTGCAGCAAAACTGGAATCTGAGTTTACCATCTACAGTTAATCTGTTTAATGCATGATTCGATTGTGGATTAAATGTTTTTTTATTTGTTGTGTCAGCCTAATGTAGATTATGCAATTGCAATTCATGTGAACAAGTCCTATTACCATTTTAAAATTATAATTTTCCTGAAAACGATTTATCATTTCATTGAAAAAACATTTATGTTTCCAATGGATTTATAATTTAATATTTGATGTTTTAGGGAAATAATAAATACGTAAAAATAAAAAAATAGCAAAAGGTGAAATATTAAAAATAAAATAGATTTTTTGATAATTTTAGTATTAAATTTGTGATTTTTAGAAATTTAAACTATTAGTGATACATTTGAAATATAAACTTTAAATAGTGTTATTTTATACAATTACCCTATTTTTTTTACTATTCTATTTTCTTAATATTTATTTAGTTGAAATTAAAATTCTTGTTTCTATTTTATTTAAATCATATTTTTTTATAATTAGCTAGTTATTAATTGATTTTTTCCTCTTTTATTATTTTATGCTTTTGAAATCTAAATTATTTGTAAAAGGAAAATTTATTTAAAAACTTCATTTTCAATCTAATTTAAATTAAAAAAAAATCATATTGGAGGTGTATTCAATCAATGATTTGGAGTAATTTACATTAAAGTTCCAAATCTATGTTATTTAAACATGTACTATATTTTTTAAATCTAGAGTTATTGGTTATAAGATTTGTAGATATCTCTTAGAATTCAATGTTATTGAACTAATGATTTTGAAAATCTTATCAACTCTACTGTTATTGAAAATATTTGGAGTATTTGTTTTAATTACTTCAAAAGATTTTGAAAGAATCTTTTTTGCAAAAAATATAAAGATTCAAATCTTATGCTTTTAGGTGAGATTACATAGAATTTTTATGTTAAATCATAACAAGTCTCCTAAATATACATAAAATGATTAAAATCATCCAAAATGTTATTAAAACCTCAAATGATTTCAAATACTTGTTTGAATATACTCACCATAAGTTTTCTAAAACAGTTAAAGCCTTTTGACATGTTTGAATATATGAAAGTCTATATATATATATAGTGAAATCTATATTAAATACATTAAATCATTGCATCATGAACTTATAATTTGTTTTTTCAATAGTACAAATTAAGCATTATTCTTGGGGTTTTCCATCTATTTTGGTTTTATATGTGTTTTAATTAAATTAAACTTAAACTTACACTTTTTATTTCATTTTCAAGAAATTAGATTTCTTGTTAAATTTCTTTATTTTTTAATTGCAATATTTTTATTCTTTTAAAATTCAGTTTAATTAAATGAAAAATCTTTTATGTGACGGAATATAATTGGAATAAGATTTTTAGTTGTAAAACATCTGTATCAATATGTTGTTCGATTGTCTACCAATAGTAGTTGTGGTTGGGGTTGATTACAAATTTTAATCGCACAACTATGTTAGTTAGTAGTTAAAAAATTACGATGTAAAATACAACGTCTGAACGCTGCGATTGAGTACAATTACATGTGGTAAATACACGAATAAGAATCAACCGCAATTGCATGCCGCGATAAATAACGAACAAAAATCTATCATAACTATATACGTAGAAAGGTACGGTTCACAAACAAAGATAAATTTAATATATACAATGTAAATGTATTATGGCCATGACGACGTATATATATGCGATTAAGTAATATTAGTTTTAATCAACAAAATAAAACCATTAAAATCATTTTTAAAAAATTCAGAAGTTTGTATCCTCGTACAATTTGTACCTTCACTCCTAATCCTCGTATCAATTGTTTTCCAACTCCCACTATTTTGGATTATATTTTTTTTCAAGGTTTATTTATCTATTATCCGTTAAAAACCAATTGAAAATAAACAAACGCTAATTGGATTTGGAAGTATATTTGTTTAAGGTTCTATACACTTAATATGATGTAAATCGCTAATAAACATTTATATGAATACAAAATAATAAAGAAAATATATAAATTTTTTTTTAAAAAAAATACTAAATATAACAAGATTCGATATGATTTTAATTATCAAAAAACAATAAAATAACAAGATAGACACAAAGAAAATATGAAATGAAAAAAAAAAAATCAAAGTATTAAAATTTATGAATATCGTTTTTAAATATCATCAATGATAATTATGAACTAAGGAAGTGGAGTGATACATGGATAAATTATGTAGTTTTATGGAAAAATAAGTGGTACGATTAAAAATTTACGATCAACTATAATCACAATCATCAATAATTAACAAACGAATAACATATGTTATAACCGCAATCACCTATAGCAGTCGAGACTTCATGTTAGGTAATTTGAGGAGATGAATTGTGTAGTTTTATAGCTATTGAGAAACAAGCGATACGATTAAAAATCTATAATAAACTACAATCACAATTATTGACAATAGATAAATGAACAACATATGTTATAACCGCAATCATCTATAACTATCGAGATTTCATGTTAGTAATTTGAGGAGATGAATTGGATAATGCTTTTCTTATTGAGAAATAGTAACCGTAAATAAATTACGTTACGAAAATACATACATAATACAAAGTTACACATTTTTAAAAGCTATATTATTATTTAAGATTTTGAATTATAAATATAAAAAAAATCACATTTTTTGAAGTTGATATACATGAGTATATAAGCAAATATAAAATCAAATAATTATGATGGATCGTAATGATTGAAAGTGTATGAAAACACGGGATTATGTTTAGATAAGCAGTGATTTGATGAGTAATTAAGAGAAGATAACACCAAAAAAGACAGAACATAATGGTGAAAGTATTTATTAAAAAATTTAAGTATAATTAAATATAATAAGAAAATAATATCTACTGTAGATTGTGTGCACATGCATTTCCCCTACTACACTATTTCACACTCTGTCTATTTCTTCTCTATCTGTACTTTTATATCATTTTATATTTCTCAAATTATTGTTTTGTTAAGGATTTTATATAATAATATTTTTTTCTCGAATCAAATCCCTTTGATCCTGCTACTTACCACGACAGCCAATCAGACTTGAATTTTTCTTTTCTGTTACTAAAATGTTTAATTTATATTGTTATTAAACCCTAAAGCATATCATACTAAAACTTTCACGAGATTAATATAAATCAATATTCTTAAAATTAAAAATTTTTCCAGGTGACTATCTATGATTGAAATCGCAATAATACATTTACATTATTATTCTTAGGTTTATTAAGCTATTGGATACTAATATATAGCTATATAAATATAATATCGCATAATATTAATAAGCAAGTATTGGAATATCTACATTGGAAAGGAAGAAAATAATAAGTTTGTAATATTAGTAACTCAAATATTAATTTTTTATGTTTAAAGAAATTTTTTTAAAATATCACATTTTAAAGTTTTTGGTATAAAAATAACATCATTAGTTTAAATTTTAAAAAATATCACAAATTTAATATTAAAATACAGTAAAATTTCATTTTAATAGAAAAAATTAAACCTTAAATTGGAAAAAATTAATCCAAATATAATGTTTTAAATTTATGTATTTGGAATAAATAAAAATCTTTTTATATAATTGTTTATGTTAGTTTTGAAATTTTAATTTCAATATGCTAGATTTGAAACAAAAATTTTAAAGATATTATTTTAGGGTATTATTCTATATTTAATAGCAGTTATAGTTCTCTGGATTTTAAAGAATTTGAAAATCCAAACAAAGTCAAGTGATATTACATCATTAGTTTTAAAATATTTATCAAAATCATATATGTTATTGGTTACATGATTTTCTAATTTCTACCAAAATCAAGTGTTATTCAAGACTGAAGATTTACATATGAATTTGAATTTCCAGTGGATTTTAATGGATTTAGAAAGATTTTCAACTTAAAAATATAGACTTTAGATGGTGTTATTGGTTTGTGTATTTTAGTTGATTTAAAAATTTGTATAGGATTTAAAAATTATGTAATATATATAATGGCCAGAATTAGAGTAGTTGTTTATATTTCTTTTTAAAAAATTTATATTATGCACAATTTCGTTTTGAACCATTATCATTTCTAAACTTAATATTGTTAATGTTTTAATTTAAGTTATATATATATATATATATATATTAATTAATTAATAATTGAATTAACTTTTCTAATGGTTTCAAATGGTTTCTTAAAACTTTTTTTTTATCACTGGCCACCCCAACGGACCGATGCAATAGTCTAACATCTTTACACAAAGATTGAGCATTCTTATACGAGAAAAGTTAGAGTCGAATTCTACACCTATAGAATAGATGTAGAAGTGATGCAACTATTAAACCACTTTCTCCTCCCAAATGATCTCTTAATTTTGAACACAAAAAGAAACATTGAGGAGGAACCTCAAAAAATTATGCAAAATAGTATTACATAAAATAAGTAAAATGTATGCACTATATATATATATATATATATATATATAGGTACATCGTTTTAGCATTTATTTGCAACAATAAGTGAATAAGTGAAAGTTGATATTGTCCATTATATTATCTTCATAATTAAATAGCATGATATATGCATGTGTGTTTTAAACAAATACTATGTTTTTTTCTTCGATGAAACATTATATTGTATTATTTGATGAAAAACCTAAGCAGAGAAAACATTAACCTATTTATGTTTTTTTTCCATGCATCATTTCATGTTTGCTTATAATTATAAGTCGCTTAAAATAAAACCATTTACCTAATTAATTCAAATAATTTAATCATGCAATATTCTATTCTAAAATTTGAAGAACAATTAATAGTATATATGAAGCAGTTGGGAATGGTATATAATAATATAATTCTGACCTCTAGACCATTGCTTAAGTATGTCATGCTCAATTCGTGGATCGTGATAATTTATTTACTTTAAAATACTGAAGAATAAAATATTGCAACTAATAAATAATTGTGAAAAATTAAAAACCGAGAATTTTGTATGGGTAATTTTTTAAAATAGTAACTTTTAAGTTTTTATTTGAAAAATAACATTATTAGTTTCAATTTTCAATAATAGTATAAATTAAAGATTAAAATAAAAAAGTTAAACTATAAATTGAAAAAATTGAACTCAAATATAATGTTTTAAGTTTAGAGTAATATTCTAAAATAGTATGTTTTTAAGTTTTTGTTCCAAATTTAGTATTATGGATTTAAAATTCTAAAAATACAAACTATTTTCTGAAAATACATATTTATCATAAATAAATTATAAATATAATTAAAATATTATATTTGATTTTTTTCTAGTTTAAAATTTAATTTTCCTTATTAAAAAAAAGTTTTAGGATATTTTAATATTAAATTTGTATCATTTTAGAAATTTAAACTAATACTGTTATATTTGGAAAAAAAAATTTTAAATGATTTTTTTTCAATTGCACTTAAGTTTATGTATAGTTTATTTAGAGTAAATATGTTGTTTTAAATAATTATTTATGTTATTTTTCAAATTTTATTTTTAAAATGCTAGATTTAGAAAATTTATTTTAAAAAATGCTATTTTATATTATTACTTTTTTATCACGAAATTGAAATGTAACATCGGACATATATATGTCTAAAAAAGTATATCTAAGGCATATATATATATATATCCCATTTAATTGGCATCAATCGTGAAGATCAACTTATTTAATAAAATGGATTTCTGGTCACAGAAACACATGTATGGTCGTTGACAAAAATAAACTAAAACATCAACAAAACTAATTGGCTACCTGAAGGGTAATGTTGGTGAGGTAACCATAACAGATAAATTACTGAAATATTCATGTTTACATTGTTATTTTCCCACTCCCAGAAAAATTATGCTTCTTGGTTCAGACTTTACTGTAACTGTTAGGGTTCAAAGACTTACATGCTTTGTCCAAATACAAATGAACAAACTATCTCTCTTCAGTTACTCAGAATGTGACACATCAGGTGCTTTCTCTTGTGACTGATCTAAAATGACCCTATGCTAGTTTAATACTTATTACCCATTGCTTCATTTGTTTCTGTATCTTATAACGCGAAAAACCAGATATAAAAATTATGATGCAAAAACGTCGAGAAAATTGTGGGCGGTTGAAGGAGAAAAAAGTGGAAGCGATTTAGAGTTTTGATTCGGTTTTGAGCTAAAATCTTAACTAAAATTCGGCGTAAAAAGAACCAATCCAAGTCTGAGCCCGGCTTGGCTCGGTCTGGCGACGATAACGCGAATGGTTTGGTCTCTTTTTTCTTCAACTCTACCTATTATATAAGTTCTTCCTTTTATATAATAGATGATTTTTCCTCAATTTTCTAATGTGAAACTTTTGTCACTCCACATTAATTTATCCAACAAAGTTATGATTTTTACATGAGCCCAATAATGCATTTTTCATTCAAATTTCAATAATTTTTTATAATCAATATTTGAGAAATATTACCCAAATTGAACATGTAAATATTGTCCAAAAAATTGTTCCAACATGATCTATGTTTAGTCAAGAATAAAACTTTCCATATTATAAATTAAATGACAAAACTCTAAAGCAAGTGGATAGCATAACTACCATCTTGGATTTCCGAATTTTTCTAATGAAATAAATATTTTTTTTATAAATAAAATGATAATTTCCGTGACATTTATTTGTGTTTTGACTTTAGTATTGTTTTGGCGAATGTTAGATGAATGTCCATAATATTGTGTTATGATACAAAAATTTAAATATGAGTTTTTCTAAATTAAAAAAATTTGATGTTGTTCATCTTACACCATTTTTGACTTTTTATCAGTTAAAATTTAGATTTAATAGTCGTCATTGATGACATTGATAAATCAACTAATTTCAGGGATTATAGATACAAATGAAAAGATTAGAATATATAAAATAAAATATAAAAAAGTCGTTGTAGATAGAAAAATTTATGTAAACACAAATATAATTTTATTAGAAATCATTTAACTAAATTTTTTATAATTTTTTTAATTAGTTTTATGCGATATCGAATTTTTGATTTATTTGTTCTCATTTATACAACAACAATTATACACGGTTTTTATTCATTTATCGTTTATCTAAAACTTTTTTTTATCGTATTTCTTGTATCGAAAAATTTTATCTATGATTTTTATCATATTCCTATATATATAAATTGCTAGAATCTTATTTCAATATTTATTAAATATTAAATTTTTTATTGAAGAGATTCTTTTCTTCTTGCTCAATATTTTTAATCTTTCATCAAATCGTGACATGCCACATAACACTTTGTCATCATCTTCATGTGTTATACACATATTGTTTACATAAAAATATATTCAAATCTAATGTACATGTGTGTGCCTTGATAAGGTCATCATGTAGAAAAATCATATCATATAGTCAAATATAACATAAGGTGCTTATAATATATAGTACAAACTAAAAAAATAGTAGAAACTAGATAGAGTAGACCTTGGGAACTCCAATATTAGCTTGAAAGAATCTAAAGCCCTGCACATGTGGAGTTCTACTTCTTATGTTAATAAATTTGACTTTTTTAGTTCATTGATTTTGCTACATTTTTAATTTAATATTCACACCCTTTTTTACAATTGTAAGCTATAACATGTCTTTAGCTTAAATAAGTATTGAAATGACTTTCAATAAAATAATATATAAGCATTGATAAATTAGTGGAATTAATTTGCTCCTCAAAATCAACTTCAAAATGTTTTGTATTTTGCATTATATTCTTCAAGTTAATTTTAATTAAATAAAATCATAAAATTTTATAAATAACTATCAAATTTCTCTTATATATTATTTGAACAACATTTTAAGAAAATAATTCCACTTTAATTTTTAATTAACAAAAATATCATGTTAATGTATCATCACTATACTATTAATTTTAAATAAATATATAAATGAATTTTTTTTGTCATCTGCACCACAACGAATCGGGTCAATAACCCAACATTTTCATACGAAGATTTAACACCCTCGTATGGGGAAAGTTTAAGTCGAACTCCACACATCTGGAATAGATGTAGAAGTGGTACAACCACTACACCACTTACTACTTCCAAATATATAAATAAATTTAAATTAATAGAATAATTATAATATATGTAATTGTTATTAATTTGGTTAGATAACTAATATATTTTATTAAACTAACTAAAAATATTATTAAAGTCATAAAAACTAATTATTTTTATTTCTTTAATTTATATATATAAAAATAATTTTAAATAAAAATTAAAATTATATAAATATTTAATATATATTTACTAATAAATAATAAATTATATAATTTGTTAATATTTTTTTCCCGAATGCATGCTGTGATTATAAATCTAGTATACTATTACTCAATAAAATGATTACATTACATAGGAATAATAAGAAAAACACACTAACTAAATCACAATTAATATTGTTGTATTGAATATGGGCCTGAAATGAATAGTAAAGTTGATAAATTCATGGCCATTTAATACAAGTTTTTCAAATCTAGCTAATAATAGCATGTTACAAGTTATCATAAATAACCCGAAAATGTCTTATTATGAGAAATTAGAAGTGAATTCAATCATCCTTCGTCCATGAGACGTTTTTCCTTGTGTTGATCACTTGCTAATCTCTTTTAAACAAAAGCTCCATATATTTCCTCACCAATCTCAATTAGGCCTCTTTTTCGGAAATTTGAAAATCAAACACTAGAAATTGGCAATGATAGAGATTACATATTTGATCAATTAAAATCATCCTCAATTGAGAGAATTACACTTGTTCACAATTTTCCTAATCTTTGCTGTAATGTAAGTGTGCAATGATATTACGTGGTAAGCAATTACAATAGTGAATATAAAAGAACGAGAGATTTTCATGAAATAAATAAATGATTCACGAACGAACAAGATTAGGACTATGATAGGAATATTTAATATTAATTAGGAATAGTAAATTCAAAAGGGCAGCCGCCTGTGATAGGCTTTGATATGAATGTAGGGCTGTTTGTTTCGTAGCCGCAGGAATCTGCGACTGCGTCGTGTGGCTAAACGTTGTTCGTTTGATCATCGTAGGTTTCTGCGGTCAAACGCTGCGGTCGACCGTCGAAAGCTGCGGTCAAAAATTTTAATCGCTGCGAAATTATAGCGTTTGCGATCAAACAATTGCGATACAACCTGCGACGATAATCTGCGGTGATCAAACGAACAACAATATTGCAGCGTTTAACCGCAGCATCTGACCGCAAGTCGCAAATAATATATTTTTTTTAAAAAAGAAGCTATAAGATTACGACAAGCAAATTGATTTCACAAATCGCACCAACAATGTAACTATGAAAATTCACTTTTTTAAAAAAGACATGTGAATAATTTGATAATGGTTATGTTCGATTGTGATGCGCAACTTCTTTGGGTTGGATTTGCAATTCATTGTTATTCGTTTAATTATCGTAGTTACATGCATCATACATAGCCGTAATACGCTGCATTGTACGTCGTAATTTTTTTAACTACTGATTAAAACAGCGATACGAATAAAAATATGTGATCAACTGTAACTGTAACCGTCGGTGACACACAAACGTACAACATATATTATAACTGTAATCGTAGTATTGATCACAGCCGTGTGCGACGATGAAATGAATAAAACTGAAAATATGTATTTTTTGTTTCATGATTCACTCTCGTAAGTTCACTTTTTGTCACTTAAAAAAAAGACAATTCACTCTAACAATATAGTACTTGGACAAAAGCGTTAAATACTAGTAGTTATTTTACAATCTCCATGTGTTTCTGAATTTATCTTAACAACATCGTATAAATTACTTGTCTATTTCCTATCTAATATACTTCTAATAATTTTCAAAGTGTTCTTTTGATTTTAGGAATTCGTTTTCTACATTGAAAATACTATTTTCATTAGATTAATTTTCCTACTATTTGTTGAATTGAGCATATAATTTATATGTATATTGGAAAGAAATATGTAAACTCATATTCACCATCGGTGCTAAGAATTCTGATTACGTGTAGACAAGATTGATTGAAACTGGTTTGTTCGGTTTAATTATTAAAAAAAAGTTTAATTTGAGCTATTTCTTCTTTTTAGTTCATATTTATAAAATGAGTATCGTATTAGTAAATGTATAATTAGACATACTACCTCCATTTTAAATAGAATGGTTATTAAAATTTTATATAAAGTAAATAAATGTACTTTTTCACACTAAATAATTTTCCATAACTATTTTTTCGTTAAAGCTTTTCACATAACTATGAAATAAAACAAAAAAACAAAAAGAGTACAACTTAATTCTAATAAATTTATTTCGTAATCACCATTAATCATGTCCGTTTTGTTACCAATTTTGCGAGTTTATTTACAGTTATTTTTTTATTTTTGTTTATAGATAAGACATTCACTATATCAAATTCAAATCTTAATACTTAACAGTAATACAAGAACTACACTATAATACAAACCATTAACCTATATATATATATATATATATATACATATGTTTAATTAATATATTTATGATATACTTAGGTTATTTGATTTAGAATAACGGATCTAAATAGGTCACTTTATTTTATTTTCACACAGTAGTCCATCTTCAGATTCCAACTTGTAAACTAAATATCCAATCATTATATATATAACATAATAAGTACATCTTTCAAGAATGTATCTCCTGAGAAACATTTTTGGTTTTTGATTAAGTGTTGTTTTTAGAGATCTAATCAACCGAAACCAAAGAATGAACTGGATTTCAACCGAAACTATGGCGGTTGTTGCAGATGTTATTTGTTTATATGACATCAGCAATATCAATTAAGTTTACGTTTTTTTAATCACATTTTTGTTGTGATTAACGATAAATAATAAATATTTAACTAATACAATTGGTCATAGAAAATTACAGCATGTAAACAAATAAAAATTTAACGTAATCATAATCATAATTTATTCTGACATGCAAACGAACATAATTTTAATATCCATTTGACATTGATTTTGGCCTTTTAAAATAATTTTTTTTGTAAAATGATAATATAGTATTTAAACTTTTCTTTATTTGCGTACATAATAACAAACTAACATATAATTTGAAACAGAAAATGACATATAAGGCCTGTTCGTTTCGTAGCCGCAGGAACCTGCGGCTGCGTCATGCGGCCAAACGTTGTTCGTTTGACCGCCGTAGGTTCCTGCGGTCAAACGCTGCGGTCGATCGCAGAAAGCTGCGATCAAAATTTTTAATCGCTGCGAAATTATAGCGTTTGCGATCTAACAATTGCGATACAATCTGCGGCGACAACCTGCGGCGATCAAACGAATAACAATATTGCTGCGTCTAACCGCAGCGTCTGACCGCAGGTCGCTGCCACAGACGCTGCGGCAGACAAACGAACAGCGCTATAATAACAAGCTACATCGAATTTGGACATATACTAATAAAAAGATAAAAAGAAAATAAAGACAAAAAGACAAAAAAAGGTTTAATTACATAATAAATCTGTAACCGAACTACTGTTCAATATTTGTTTATCTCTCTTTCTCTTTTCTTTGCTCCAAAATCTACCATTTAAAGTAAAGCAATAAAGCATATAGAAACAACCAATCTCAAAGCCTTTCCAAATCCTTTTGTAGAATAATCATACAGAGAGACAGAGAGATGATGAATAGAGGAGTGTTGGAGAGCTCTCCAGTACAACACCTCACGGCAGCTGGAAACCCTAACTGGTGGAATAATGTAAGCGGCGGCTTGGTGCCACCACCGCCAGGTCCGCCACAGCTGCCGCCTTGTACCACCACTAATCTTCTTCCGAATGTTTTCCCGAACTTCTTTCATTCTACGACTACTTCATCTTCTTCTTTACCTTCTCTACCTCCTACAAGTAACCCTAACTTCTCTTCTTGGCTTTACAATAGTAATGATCTGTCGTCTCTTGACCAGCCATGGAGCCTAAGCCAACTCCTCTTGTAACTCTTTCTCTCCTTAACTATTGAGACATATATAGCTTACAAGTTACAATAGCGTGGGATTTTTTTAAGAATATGGTTTCAAGTTCTTGGATTTGATTTTATCAAAAACAAGTTCTTGAGTTTGTTTTTGTACATATACATATAAGATCTAATATTGTGTCATTGTTGAAGGAGTGGATTGATGATGGGAGAGGAAGAGAGAATGGACATGGTGAACCATCATCAAGATCATGAACCGCATAGTTACCAAGAGAATAAGCTAGAGAATTGGGAAGAACAAGTTTTGAGGCAACAAGCTTCCATCAAAAAAGAGATTAACAATGATTATGGTTATGTAATGATGTCGTCACCAAACTCACCTCTAAACAAGTCTCGTGTTACAACAACAACAGCAGTTCACAATATCAATGAAGACAACAACAATATCAATCACAGTTGTCTTAAACATTCTGAGGTAATATCAGTTTTATATGATTTATCAAATAATAGTTCTAAAGATTTTGTTGATGAAGTGTAATAGCTCAGAAATTTGTGGGTATTCTTTTGCAAATAAGAAACCAAAGCTTCAAGTACATTCTCTTCTTCCTTCATCACAATCAACTTTCAAGGTAAGTAACTTCTTTTGCAATTAATAGTTTTACTCTCTGTGTCTATATATCTCTTGCTGACATTTGTAATAAAAAACCAGAGGATTTACTTACGTCAACACACAAAATTATGCGATTAAACCTATTTCCATCCGTATTTTTTAGATCTTCATTTAACTAAATAAACTGTATTTTTCTTTCATAAATTACACAAATTTTATAAATTATTCTAATTGGATAAATTTTATTAATGTTTACACGTTAAATAGCTAATAAATTTGTTTCTAATTCAAAAATCTAGTTTTAACTTGGGTTTATTTTGAAATTAAAACTAGATTTTTGAAGTAAACATGGTTTAATAACAATTTAACGTGTAAACATTAACAAAATTTCTATAATTAATTGGAATAATTTATGAAATTTTTGTAGGTTACGGAAGAAAACACAGTTTATGTAACTTATGAAAAACTCAAAAATACATGTGGAAATAAGTTTATTCGTATAAATTCGTATAGTTAATAGAAATAAAAACGAAAACAAATTAAGAATAAAGAAAGAAACAAAAGGGAATGGGAACAGAAAAAGATACATGTGTGTGTGTGATTGTAACATTTTGTCTTACTTATGTGTCCTCTTCTTCGTTATCTCATTATTCTTTCTCTTTCTTTCAAATGTGACTCAACGGTAGTTACCCAATCGTTTTTTTTTGTTCGTTTTTTAATGAAAATTACAAAATAATCTGTTTTCAGTTTTAGTTCAGACTTCACTTTTTTGAAAAAATTATCCAACTTATTATTTCTTCTTCTTAATCTAATTATTATTTAGATTTCTCTATATATTATTTATGTTTGAATAATACTTTAAAATAACATATTTTTAACGGCAATTATCTAAAATATCATTTTTTCAAGTTTTTGTTATAAATATATCACTAATCATTTAAATTTCTAAAATAACACAAATTTAATATTAAAATAATTAAAAAATATTACAAATAAAAAAAATTTAAGTCCTAAATTAAAAAAATGAATCCAAACATTATATTTTAATTTTATATATAGTTTATTTAAGATAAATAATTATTTTCATATAATAATTTATGTTATTTTAAGAATTTTATTTGTAATGTGTTAAATTTGGAAGATAAATTTAAAAATATGTTTTTTATAATATTACTCTATTTTTAAGTTTATCTTCTAAATATAACACATTCAAAATAAAATAACATAAATTATTATATAAAAATAATCATTTATCTTAAATAAATAATATATAAAATTAAAATATAATGTTTGGATTTATTTTTTCCCATTTAAGATTTAATTTTTTTAATAAAAATAGTTTTTTAATTATTTTAATATTTGGAATAAAAATTAAAAGTATATTATTTTAGTCAATTAGCCCAATCCATTTTACGGTTAACTTACATATATAGTGTTTTGCTTTACTTACAAAAAAACTAAAGAAGTAATTCTCTCTTTGTTCCCTGTCTAAATTGATGTCGGTATGTTTGTAATATATAAGGTCGAACACAGATTTAATTATAAATACTCGTTAGATAACGAATTTACAAATGTGAATATAAATAATCTCTTGGATTAACACTTAAAACAGGTAAGAAAAGACAAACTTGGAGACAGAATTGCAGTTCTTCATCAGCTAGTATCTCCATTTGCCAAGGTATAATTACTGATTAGTTCCCTTTACTAATCACTACTTAATTAAGATACTCTAATTTTAAAAATATGGTTTACTTCCGTCAACTACACAAACTTATGCGACTAAACCTATTTTCACCCGTATTTTTTTGGTCTTCCTTTAACTACATAAATTGTATTTTTTTCATAAATTACACAAACTTCATAAATTCTTCTAATTGTAAAAATTCTATTAATATTTAAGCGTTAAATAGCTACTAAATCTGGTTCTAATTCGAAAATCTGGTTTTAACTTGATTTTATTTTGAAATTAAAACCAGGTTTTCGAAGTAAAATAAAGTTTAATAACAATTTAACATGTAAAAATTAACGAAATTTTTGTAATTGGAATAATTTATGAAGTTTATGTAGTTTACAGAAGAAAAACGCAGTTTATGTAACTTATAAAAGACCCAAAAAGTACGGATAAAAATAAGTTTATTCGCATAAACTCGTGTAGTTGTAGAAAATAAACTTTTAAAAATAAGTTAAATTAATAAAGGAATATATGTTATTTATTAGTTGATCGATTCCTTTTTTTGCAGAATGACGCAGCCTCTGTCTTGTCGGAAGCTATTGGATACATTAGATTCCTCCACAGTCAAATTGAGGTGACTTGTCTTTTCCCAAACTACCATTCTTTCTTATTTATTTCAAGGGTTTATTTACCTCGACTACACAAACTTATGAGACTAAACATATTTTCATCTGTATTTTTTTGGTCTTCTTTTAACTACATAAACTGCATTTTTCTTTTATAAACTACATAAATTTCATAAATTATTCTAATTTCAGAAATTCTATTAATGTTTACACATTAAATAACTATTAAATCTCGTTCTAATTCGAAAATCTGGTTTTAATTTGGGTTTATTTTAAAATTAAAACCAGATTTTCGAAATAAAACAAGATTTAATAATAATTTAACATGTAAACATTAACGAAATTTCTGTAATTGGAATAATTTATGAAGTTTATGTAGTTTACGGAAGAAAAACATAGTTTATGTAACTTATGACATATCCAAAAAGTACAGGTGTAAATAGATTTATTCGCATAAATTCGTATAGTTGACGGAAGTAAACCCTTATTTCAACTTTCGAGAAAAATATGAATTCGAAACTTCCCTCACAACTAAACAAAATCATGTTTCTTCTTTGGAATTCCATTTTCTTATAAATTCTAAAATAATTGATAAAAATTATATTATTTAAAATTTTATTATAATTATAATATCATTAATTTAAATTTCCAAAAATAACACAAATTTAATATTAAAATATTTTAAAATTTCTTTTTATTAAAGAAAAATTAAATTGTAAATTAGAAAAAAGGTTCAAATAAAATATTTTAATTATATTTATAATTTATTTATAGTAAAAAAAAACCTCTCCCTCGATCAAGTGATCTAGCACCACCATCATCTCTAACTTCCTAAACTACAACTATATCCTCTCTTTCCAACCACTAAACAAACCTAACAACTTCAAACACTTTAGGAATAAAACTAAAGCAAAGGAAGAAGGACATGAACCAGTGTAATATTTCGATATGCAGAAAATGGTGGTGCATGAAGAAAGTTTTAAGAAATTGATTTGAGTACTTATGTCACCAAATTGTACTTATCTTTTCCATCACTCGTTCTGACATAATTCAAAAATTAAAAATGTTTTGAGTTGGAGCAATTTAGTGATAGACAAGAATGGATGCAAAAATTAATTTTGTATGGGACACATATTAAAACTTTTTTAAATCAAATACATTTTTTATAAAAAAATTTTATTAATTTTTACAAAAACAAATTTTTTTTTAAATATTTAAGTAAATTAATAATATAAGGCATAGATTCCACCATTTCTCTAGCTAGATCCGTCCTTGGTGATAGATGATTTACGGGGAACTGATTTCTGGTATCATACGAATGAGAACAAAACACGAAGAAAAACTGTGTAATAGCTTATAAGATCAATAAACAAATCTTTTGAACCTTTAAAAATATCGCACCGACCATCAAACGAGAGTTGGACTCACGGACCACAGAGGACTTGAGAGCCCATAGATAGTCGTGGTCGGAGTCATTACAACCGGTGTCGGCGTTAAAGGAACTTTCCTCTGCTAGCTAGTCATGACTGAAGTAGACCAAAGTTGGAAAGGTTGGCGATTGGGAATTAGGTTTTCCAGAAAAAGAAAATGGTCAGAAGAAATAATGTCAAAAATGAGTAGAAAATCATTTAAATTGTTAAAGAAAAAAGAGACACTTGAACTATATGTTATTTACTTTGTCAAAGTGTATATCTTTGGTCATAAAGTTTTTCTAACAAATGATATGGAACAACTTTTCCGACCAAAATATTACGTTTTGGAAAATCTTTGAAGTATGACAAAAATCGTTTGAGTTTGTGAGGATGAAATCAGTTGTGGCTTACATTTTTCTTATAAATTCAATCGCTATTCAATAGACCAAATCAATACACATTTTAGATTTTTGAAGAGAGAAAAATGTTGACAGAGCTAAAAATTCTTATTATTTCTTAAACTAATGAAATTACTTCAATTGAGTAAAATCTTTTGGTTATAGTTTTCTCTAAAGCTTACTTGTTATCAGAGCCGGCCCTGAATTTAACAGGGCCGCAAGCAAAAAAAAATAGACCGTTTTATACTACAAAAAAATTGGGTCATTGTTATAAGGATTCGAACTGAAGAACTCTAAAAAGCAGTTTACTTTTATTTACCATTTGTGCTAAAAGTACTTTTGAAATAAGGGCTGATTTTTTTATATTAGTAGTGAGGACCGTAAGCACGAACTTGCTTTGCTTGCGCCTAGGCCCGGCCCTGCTTGTTATATCATACACATACTGAAGAAATGTTTACTTGTTTGCATGATCAGCTTATGAATGAGTATCACATGAAAATATCAAAAGGAGCTTCATTGTCATCTACGAACAATCTGGAATCAAACCTTAACGAGGAACCAAAGAAAGATTTGAGAAGTAGAGGACTTTGTGTTGTCCCCATCTCTTCCACACTCCAAGTTGATAGTGACAATGGTGCCGACTATTTGGCTCCAACGTTTGGGATCACTTTTAGGTGAACCATTTCACTTTATGTTCTTTGGATTTCGGTCGGTCAAAATAATGATAGAAGAGAACTATTAATGTTATAACATCATGACCAAATAATCTATTGAGAAAACAAAAATACAGATTGCTCATAATGATATACGATTATTTGAAAACATCAAAGATTGTTTTCATGTTTGGCCTTTGAAGATTTCTTAGTTGACATTTGACGCATATAATGATATATTAGATGAAGATTCATACTCACACATTATAATTAATTTTTTTATTTAGTAAATATAAATTATATACGTACAAAAATTTAATTGATTAAAATATTTTTTTGAACTTTTTAATATTGAATATACAAAATAAATAGATAATGAAATCGGATTATATAAATGAATTTATATTGTCTATCTTGGATAGGTAATATTATTAATAGGTAATAAATTGTAGATGTGATAAATATTCAATTCAACCAAATTTTTGTGTTATATTTTGTTTGACTAATTTTTTAAAATTTCTAATATTTTTTTTTATAATGTGTTTGCCTTTTATTTTAAAATATTATAGATTTATATATAATATACGGTTAAATATTTAATATCATTTTCATAAATATTATAATAAATTATGTCTTAAATAATATTTATCTTAAGATAATTTAATGAATTGACACGCCAGCATGTCATATTTGAATTACATGTGAAATGAGGTTTCTATATTAAAATGTTTATCAATTAATATATAGGAATATGGGGTTTTTGAATTTATATATAGTTTATTTAGAATAGAAAAATATTTTTACATAATTATTTGTGTTATTTTAAAAAATTTGAAACAAAAAAATTTAAAATATATTATTTTAGACTATTACTATCGTATAAATTACATAAATTTACGGGAAAAAATGGAGTAAGTGAGTAAATGAATTTAGAATATAAAAAAATATCTAAAATTCTGTAGCCTTAATGACTTTGTTTGTGTAGAGTTTTTATGTTATATATTTGAATCTTAGAAATCATTTGGCAATTTTTAAATAAACGAACAATTTGGGCCAAAACCAATATTTTTAAGCATTGCTTTTCTGTTTTTGTGCGGTCATGAGGTGATTGTCAACGTGTCAATTTTCAAGTGGTTCATATCTATTATATACTATTTCTTAATAGATTTTTGGGACAAAATAATTTCCTTTTTTGCGGAGATCGGACGGTCAACAGCCAATCACACTTCAAACCTTATATGAACTGAAATCGTTGGATCAGATATTTTTATATCAACCGTCCGATCAAATTGTCTCGTAAATCTATCCGTCGAACAAAATCCAGAAATTGAAATTTCAAAACATGTATAAGAGAGGGAGTAGAGAAGCTTTTTCTCTTTTTCTCTCTCGACGACGAAGAAGAAGAAGACGAAGAAACCCAAACTCTCAATCTTTTCTTTTTCCGCTTTTTATCAGATTTCTGTTGTCTGCTTCTTCTGGAGCTTAAACCCTTCAACAAAACCCTAAATCTGTTCTATCTCTATACAAGCAAATCAAATTTCGAATTCAAATTGCCGTTTGAGTTTTAGTAGACGCCGATTCGGCTCGTGGGTTTTCACATACGGAAGAGACTAAGGCTGGCATCGGATATTGAATTTCTCCTGTTTCTCGAGCTGATTTTCGTAATTTACTGTGTGTTTCTCTGGGATTTCGGTGATTATAAATTCTGATCTTGTTGGAGAAAAAAAGGTAAATTTCTGGGTCTCTTCAGATACTAAATCGAAATTTTTTAGATGGGAGAAGGAGGCGAATTCCCGCCAAAAAAGGACATTCCTGAAGAGTCTGATATTCCGGCCAAGAAGTCGGCGAGGCAACTCGACTTTACTGGTGGCTCAGGCTCCGATGTAGATCATTCACAGTCTAATAAAACTCCAGCCACATCCATTTCTTCACCGGTAGCGACGGCTACGCGGCCTATTACCGATCAGGGACGGTCGATAACAGCGACGGTGGTGACTCCGATTCCACCGTCACAATCTCAGGGGTCAATCAGGCTTCCGTAAGTTTCAGAATTGAGCACTTTTTGTTTCTGCGATGAAAAATTTGAAACTTTTGAGACGTAGATAGATTGGGAACTTATAATAGATGTCACTTAATTGATCTATGTAGTTGCAGATTTGGGGATTGAATAATAGATCTTTATGGTCTTCTGTCCTTTGGGGTTTAAATTTCCAAAGCTCACATTTGTTTCTTCTCTATCTCTCTTTTTTTCTGTAACCAAAGGAAGCACGAATCTCCAAATTCTAAGCCAAGGCATGTGGTGGAAGCTAGAGATGGAACCCCTCAGAAGAAAAAACATTGTAACTGCAAACATTCACGGTGCTTGAAGCTGTAAGTCTGCGAATCATTGTCTCCATCATAACCATTGATGAGCAACTCTTTGTTTTGGATTTCTACTTTAAAGTTTTATTAGTTAGTGGCATGTGTTTATAGACTTTAGAATCATATGAATTGAAACTATGAACTCAACACTCTGCAATGTTCGTTTGGTCAGGTATTGTGAATGCTTTGCATCTGGCGCCTACTGTGATGGTTGCAACTGTGTAAATTGTTTCAACAACGTTGAGAATGAACCTGCACGACGAGAAGCGGTTGAATCAACTCTGGAGCGGAATCCAAATGCGTTCAGGCCTAAAATCGCTAGCAGTCCACATGGTGCACGAGATAACAGGGTACACATGTGGTTTTGTTGTTGGGTGATCTTTAACTGTTTTTAGGAAAGTTGCAAATTTAACTCAAATTTGCAGGAGGAAGTTGGTGGAGTTGTGATGTTGGGGAAACACCACAAAGGCTGTCATTGCAAGAAATCAGGATGTCTTAAAAAGTATTGTGAGTGCTTTCAGGCAAACATTCTTTGTTCTGAGAACTGCAAATGCTTGGATTGCAAAAACTTTGAAGGAAGTGAAGAGAGACAAGCTCTCTTTCATGGTGAACATTCCCATAATGTGGTTTATCTCCAACACGCAAACGCTGCCATAACTGGAGCTATAGGTTCCTCGGGCTTTGCATCTTCTCCACCTCCTCCTAAGAGAAAGAAAGCTCAGGACATTTTCTTAACCCAAGCAACCAAAGATTCATCTACTCATAGGCTTGGCCAGGTAACCAAAAAACCCATCTGGTCAGTGTTCTATATGCTTTTTCCGTATCTGTTCCCTTGGTTAGGAAAATGGGAGATTTTATGGTGTAATTCTTGGTATCAGGAAAATAGTGGAAGATCAACATCCTCTAAAGCTGTTTCTCGTCGTGGAGGCAATGCATCGTTAGGCCCATCCAAAGCTGTGTATAGGTAAAGGCCTGATGTGTTACCTAGCTAAATCTGATCCAGAGATTGCAGAAATTGAGTTATTTCATTTTTGTTTTCTTTTAAAGGTCTCTCTTGGCAGACATAATTCAACCACAGGATGTGCAAGCACTTTGCTCTGTTCTGGTTTCTGTAGCTGAGGAAGCAACCAAAACATTAACAGTAAAACGTTTGGAAGATGAGACAGAAACTTCCTTAGCTTCTTCTGCTCAAGGTCAAGGACAAGACAATAATAAAGATACCGAGGTTGAGAAAGCTGCGAGTGGAAACCAATCTCGTGCAGAGGATTCTAGTTCAGATGACTCTAAAGGCAGAGACCTGTCTCCAGAAACTTTGGCATTGATGTGTGATGAAGAAGACACTATGTTAATGGTTGCAGGTTCATCTAGTTGTTCGGTGGAGCTCACCTCTCAGCTACCAAACGAGCAAGACCAGGTTTATGCAGAGCAGGAGAAAGTAGTACTAACCAAGTTCCGTGACTGCCTTAACCGAATAATCTCCTATGGGGAATTAAAAGGTTTATATGTCACTTAGTCCATACGACGATGTTACTTAGAAATAAATTTACTTAAGAAATAAATTTAAAAAGTTTTACTCAAATATTATATATTATATGCTATATTTATAATTTTTCAATTAAAGTTATTGAGAAATTTTAGGAAAAAGTAGGCAAAGGAGAGACTGAACAAAACGCCGGTGAGAATGAGAGTATTGGCCCTATGGGCTTTTGAAATGAGCCCAGTATTTGCCCTATGGGCTTTTGAAATGAGCCCAGTATTTGCCCTATGGGCTTTTGAAATAAGCCCAGTATTTGCCCTATGGGCTTTTGAAATGAGCCCAGTATTTGCCCTATGGGCTTTTGAAATAAGCCCAGTATTTGCCTTATGGGCTTTTGAAATGAGCCCAGTATTTGCCCTATGGGCTTTTGAAATGAGCCCAGTGTAGGCACTAAGATATCGGACGAGATAAAGCAATGTGGGCTTTTGAAATGAACCCAGCATTAGCCATATGGGCTTTTGAATGAGCCCACTATTGGTTCTAAGATATCGAACGAAATAAAACAATATGGGCTTTTGAAATGAGTCCAATATTGACCTTTGGGCTTTTGAAATGAGCCCAGTATTTGCCCTATGGGCTTTTGAAATGAGCCCAGTATTTGCCCTATGGGCTTTTGAAATAAGCCCAGTATTTGCCTTATGGGCTTTTGAAATGAGCCCAGTATTTTCCCTATGGGCTTTTGAAATGAGCCCAGTGTAGGCACTAAGATATCGGACGAGATAAAGCAATATGGGCTTTTGAAATGAACCCAGCATTAGCCATATGGGCTTTTGAATGAGCCCACTATTGGTTCTAAGATATCGAACGAAATAAAACAATATGGGCTTTTGAAATGAGTCCAATATTGACCTTTGGGCTTTTGAAATGAGCCCAGTATTTGCCCTATGGGCTTTTGAAATGAGCCCAGTATTTGCCCTATGGGCTTTTGAAATAAGCCCAGTATTTGCCCTATGGGCTTTTGAAATGAGCCCAGTATTTGCCCTANCAGGTTCCTGCGGTCAAACGCTGCGGTCGACCGCAGAAAACTGCGATCAAAATTTTTAATCGCTGCGAAATTATAGCGTTTACGATCAAACAATTGTGATACAACCTACGGCGACAACCTGCGGCGATCAAACGAACAACAATATTGCTGCGTCTAACCGCAGCGTCTGACCACAGGTCGCTGCGACAGAGAAACGAAGAGCGCTATTATATATTTTATGAGTCCATAACGATTTATTGAGATGCGGCTACAGATGTCTAATTCCCCATAACGAACCAAAACAAAACAGTATTAGTTAGAAAACGATTTAAAAGCAAACTAAATTGTAATCAGTCAATTCGGTTTATCTTTAAAAACGCGAAAATAATTAAATTTCGAATGGGACTTGAACTATATATATCGACGCACAGTCGCACACGTATAATTTCCAGTTAATAACATTCACATCATTAATTGTAATAATCCGAGCGGTACGTCAATGGCATTGCTCGTAAATACCCAACAAGTTGTGAGGGTATTTACGTCATGATCCCATTCTATAAATGCCACTACCTTCTGGTTCTCTTCACATGCAGAGTCTAGAATCCAGAGACTTCTTTCTATATAGTTAAAACCAAAAAAAAAGAGTTAGGACCATGACCGGTAATAAGATCTCAACTCTCCAAGGTCTTGTCTTCTTCTTCTACCGGTTTTTTATTCTCAGGCGTTGGTTTCATCGTAACCCGAAACAAAAATATCCAAAATGCCCTTCTCATGGCCTCCATAAGACTCATGATCTATCGCATCACACCTTGATCTTCAACGTTGAAGGAACTCTACTCAAATCGAACACCTTTTTCCCTTACTTCATGCTTGTAGCTTTTGAAGCCGGGGGGCTAGTAAGGTCTTTTCTCCTCTTCATTCTCTATCCTTTAATAAGCTTGATGAGCTACGAGTTGGGCTTGAAGACCATGGTGATGCTGAGCTTCTTTGGGGTTAAAAAAGAAACCTTTCTAGCAGGGAAATCGGTTTTGCCTAAGTATTTTTTAGAAGATGTTGGGCTCGAGATGTTCGAGGTTTTGAAGAGAGGAGGCAAGAGAGTTGGTGTGAGTGATTTGCCACAAGTCATGATTGATTGTTTCTTGAAAGATTACCTGGAGATTGAAGTTGTGATCGGGAGAGAGATGAAAGTGATAAATGGTTACTACGTAGGTATCATGGAGGATAAGACGAAACATGAGTTTGCCTTTGGTAAATTGGTTCGAGAAGAAATACTTAGTCGTAGTGTCATTGGCATCACTACCTTCAATCTGCCAAGTGAGAGATCTCTATTGTCTCAATTTTGCCAGGTAAATTACCATATTTAGAGATGTGCATATATAGTGTATTTTATAAAACAGACGTAACTGCATTTTTCTGGGGAGATAAACAAAATTTTGTGTCACAGTTTTGGTTTTTCATGTTTTAAATATTTTTATCAATTTTCTTTTAGATATATATTTTCTAATTTAAAATATAGTTTTTTTGTTTTGTGTATGGAGGATTTTATAGTAAACTAGACTATTTTATGTTCCCAATATATAGTATTTTTGTTTGTTTTTACTCTACCTGCTATTTTTGTAAAATAAGTTTTTGTTGTTTAATTTAAGGTTTTTTCATATCTGGGAACTCGATGATAAATTTTAATATATATATCTATATACGTGTATAAGTCCCCAATAGAATTTCATTGGTTTTTAATGTGGCTCTTTAAACGAAGAGACAGATGCTTAGTTTATTTTTTAAAATTTCCTTTTCGAATACATATGATGCAATTAATTCAAACTATGTATAGACTATTGGAGAAAAAAAGCAGATGGAATGACAAAGCTCTGATGCATTTAATTCAAACCGTAGGCTATGTCTTGCAAACAATAACTTATTAAAATATAATTTTCATACATGCATATAAGTCCACTTTAATTGTTAAAATAGAGTAATACCCTAAAATAACATCATTTTAAATTTATTTTCCAAATTTAGCATATTAAAATTAAAATTTCTAAAATAGCATAAATTATTATATAAAAATAATTATTTACCTTAAATAAAATATATATAAAATTAAAACATAATGTTTGAGTTTATTTTTTCCAATTTAGGGTTTAAATTTTTTTCATTAAGAATAAATTTTCAATTATTTTAGTATTAAATTTATGTTATTTTTGAAAATTTAAATGAACTATATCTGGAACAAAAACTTGAAATGATGTTATTTTAGTCAATTGCCCGTTAAAATATTCTACTCTTTTTTTACGAGAAAAACATATTATATTCTAAGCTTCTATATATTTTTTAATAAACAGGAGATTTATTTTGTCAGAAATTCAGACAAGAAAAGTTGGCAAACCTTACCACGAACTCAATACCCTAAACCATTGATTTTCCACGATGGTCGTTTAGCCATTAAGCCAACACCTTTAAGCACACTCACATTATTCATGTGGGCCCCATTCGCCGCCGTCTTAGCTACTGTGAGACTCATCGCCGGCCTAAGCCTCCCTTACACCTTAGCCAATCCCTTCCTCGCCTTCTCCGGTCTCCGCCTTACACTCACCGTCAACAACGACGACCTATCTTCTCCCGACCAGAGAAAAGGTTGCCTCTTTGTGTGCAACCATAGAACGTTACTAGACCCACTTTACCTTTCATACGCGCTAGGAAAGAAAAACATTAAAGCCGTGACGTATAGTCTAAGCAGATTATCTGAGCTTTTAGCTCCGATCGATACTGTTAGATTGACTCGTGATCGTGTCCAAGATGGTCAAGCCATGGAAAAATTATTGAGCCAAGGAGATCTCGTGGTTTGTCCCGAAGGGACTACATGTAGAGAACCTTACTTGCTTCGGTTTAGTCCACTTTTCGCGGAGGTTAGTGACGTTATCGTACCGGTTGCTATAGACTCTCACGTTACTTTTTTCTATGGCACGACGGCCAGTGGGTTGAAGGCCTTTGATCCGATTTTCTTCCTCTTGGATCCTTACCCTTCCTACACCATCCGATTGCTTGATCCTGTTTCTGGAGGTGACACGTCCACGTGTGTTGGAAAAACTAAGTTTGAAGTAGCTAATCACGTGCAGCACAAGATCGGGAATGCTTTGGGGTTCGAGTGCACCAACCTCACGAGAAGAGATAAGTACTTGCTATTGGCCGGTAATAATGGAGTTATCAACAAAAAATAAATGATTTTGAGTAGTTTATCTCCTAATTTGGGCATTTCTCGTGTGGCAATATGGTTGATACTTTCTAGAAGATTTTTCCACTTTTCTCTGACCACTACAAATTATGTACATTACGTACTCAGAGTACGGTACTCTGTTCAACTCTTTTCTTCTTTAAAAAAATCTTATTAAGGTATATATATATATATATATATATATTTTATTCTTTTAGTTATAAGAAAGAGTTAACAATTTAAAGACAGTAATTAGATTTTATCCCCGTGATAATAATTTATATATATTTATTTAAAATTATGTTAACAAACAGTAATAAAAATGTTTTATTAACCAATATCAAAAAAATCAGAATCGTAAAAACATCAATTTTAATTTATTATATAAAAAAAAATTGGTATTTACTTTTTTTTTGTCGCTGGATCACAACGGACCGACCCAATAGCCCAGTATCTTCATACGAAAATTTAACACTTTCCTACGAGGGGCGGTGGAGTCGAACTCCACACTTCTGGGATGAACGTAGAGGTGGTACAACCAATAGACCACTTGCTCCTTCCGAATCGATATTTACTTAGAACCATTATTTAGTAATAGATTCCTTGTCCAAGTATTCAATTTTGTGTGTTAATATAACGACAGCTCACGAATTAGCAAGGTCAGACCGGGTCGGGGCGAATTGAAAAACTAAAGCAACATTTTAGCCAAAACTTGCTACTGTTCTTGCTATAAAATTGGTCATGATCGGTTCATGATTTCAATGATGTATAAAAACACTTGGTTTCATAGTTCAAATACAAACAAGAGAGTCTCTATGGATGTCGTATATTTAAAATATGTTATACATACATACTTAATCTTTGTCAGGAGTATGTTATAGGAATGCGAATACGAGCAACAATGGAATCAATACTACATTTGAGTTAATAGATTTTCAAATTTATGTTAACTAAACATTAATAGAAATTTTCAAAATACATATTTAGTTACAAAAACTACATTTGCTTATTAAGCAACATCTATATCATGCTACAATACTACATATATATTTTATTTTTAATTAATAGATTTCCTTTCTTCTTCAAATTGATAACTACACTTTTAGGGGAAGATGATCTAATTTTAGGAAATATAGTTACGTAAATAAATAATACCATATATTTAATAATTAAGGTATACATATATGCATTTGAATTTTTATATTGGTGTATTCATGGTCTTCTTCTATTCTCCCCCACATTAATTTCATGACACTGTGTCGGACGCATAGTGTTGACTATGTGTCTTTTTGTATCAAAGTTTGTCAAATAATAATATCACTATATTTTGACCCACGGTCCGTGTGGGAAAAATATTCACAGATAATAATTAATTATTTATTTTATTAATTTAAATTAGATATATATTTATATATATAGTTTACCTCATATTTAAAATAAAGTTTTTAAAACTTTTTAATATTGATTACAAAAATGAAATAGA
The DNA here is from genome assembly GCA_018901945.1 of Pugionium dolabratum. Taxonomy (NCBI): domain Eukaryota; kingdom Viridiplantae; phylum Streptophyta; class Magnoliopsida; order Brassicales; family Brassicaceae; genus Pugionium; species Pugionium dolabratum. The sequence continues at coordinate 61,285 of JAEVFF010000179.1, read as the reverse complement.
TAATAAAACCAGATTATACAAATAGATTTAAATTATATATATTTTGGATAAAATTATACATATGATAAATATTCAATTAAACTAAACTTTTGTTTTATATTTTATTTGACTAATTTTTCAAAATTTATATTTTGTTTTGTATTATATTTATATTTTATGAAAAAATAAATTGTATTGTCAAAATATTAGTGATTTACATATAATATAATGTATAATGACAATTTTCATAAATACTCTAGTAAATTATTTTTGAGATAATATTTATCTTAAAATTCTCTAATAATGTGACACATCTGCGTGACACACTTATAAATCACACGTCAACATAAGGTTAATTTGTTAAAATGATTCCCAATTAATATATTATAGATTAAAATATATGTGTTGACTATGTGTCTTCTTGTATCAAAGTTTGTCTAATAATAATATCATTAAAATAAGCTTTTTTGATAGTTGATAAAAAAGAATATTGTTTTTATATATTTGAGAAGAGAGGAAAAAGCGTTTCAACGACCAGAAAATATTCCAAACGGCCGTTTTGATCATCCCATTCCCACATGTGCCATCCCATTTGCTTTTTGTGGTTTATGTCACCTGCTGTTTGCAATCCATTTACATTCCACAAACTAATTAATTTAATTACAAACCTAAGTCAAATTTTTCAAAATTATACAAGCAAAACTCCATATTCTCTAAAATTCGATCAAATATGGAAAAGTTATCGAAATTATAAGAAACCCAATTAATAATTAATTACTATTTATTTATGCATGATTAATGTTAATTTTAAATATATTATTTAGTAATATTTGAACATTTATTGGTTTGTAGTTGTGAAAAATTATATATCATGATTAAATTATATATTTATTATTGAATATTAATTATTGTAAGTTTAATAAAATATTAAAAATTAGTATATTAGAAAAAGATGGAATGTGCATTAAAGAAACGTATAACTAATAATTAAATTTAGACGTAAACTAATGGTCACCAAAGTTTGAAAATGATAGAGTTAGGTTTGATAATCGGTATATGTATTCATTCATGGGGTAATGTCGGCTAATATGTCAGATGCAATGTTCCATTGATCTATCCTCTCTCCGGTCAACTTTTCTCCTAATCATTCTTTCTATATTTTATATCTTTAATATTTTAAAGAAATTTATATGATTCGATGTAATATCCGTTTCTATCGTTAAGGTGACTAACATCAAAATAATATAGGATACGTGACTTTGACATTCGTGAAGCAAACAACATTCAAATAAAAACATTGATTAATTTTGCATTTGGATGAATCTTCTTTGATCGAGTAATGTGTGAGACAAAAAGCCAACTGGTGTAAACTGTTATTTTATTACTAAACTAAACATATGTATCAATCGATTTTGTTTTAATTCAACGATTCTAGCATCAATTTTGGATCGTACAATGAACCAAAAAATGGTCATGTTCGTTTGGCAGTCGCATGAATATACGGCTGCGGCTGCGATAGATTGTTGTTTTTTTAACTACTGCAGATATCTGCAGCAGACGTAGCGGACAGACGCTACGTCCTGCGTCGCAATTTTTTCGACCGCTGATTAAAACAGCGGTACGACTAAAAATTTGCGATCAACTGTAACCGCAACCACCGGCGGTACGACTGAAAATCTGCGATCAACTGTAACCGTAACCACCGGCGGTAGATAAACGAACAATATCTACCGTAGCAGCAGCCGCATGATTGACCGCACCCATAGCCGCAACCACTCGCAGCGACCAAACGAACAACACTAATCAAATTAAATAATAGAGTAAATGGTTAGTTGAGAAAATCTAATAACTGAAATGAATAATTTCTTTAGTTAACGGGCGTCTTTAGTTAACGGGCGTCTAATATGAACCGTCAAGGTTGACCACCCATTCACTACGTGCCGACATATCGGCCTCACACGTGACACATTCTCACCATTCCCACTTCCTCGTGGCTCTTTTCCACGCGCCTCTTCTATTTATAGCATTTGATTCTCATAAATATTTCCCTTTTTTTGGTTTGTCTCTTCATAAAAACGTATTCGTATACGAATTTTGAAAAGTTGTATATTTTGTTGGTCACAGTCATCAACGATATTTTAGGCTTTAATGAATTTCCAGAAACTTGAAAAAATAAAGAAAGAAAGAAAAAGGACTGCTTTCGAATCTCTCAATCATAAAAAAAATATTGGATTTTTCAAACCTGAAACAAATTCACAATTTTTTAGAATTTAGTATTTTTGTCGTCGTTTTAGTTTAGTTTTGTCAGATTCTGAACTAGTTGTTCTAAAGATTTTTCTTTAAAAATTGTTCATGAATTCTTATGATTTTAAATACGAGTCGGATTTCAATAAATCTTTAAATTGTTGTTAACTTTTGCCAAACATATCAATTTAAAGCATTTATGATCAGACTCTATTGTCATTCTTACTCGCCAGCTGCTATATATAAAGACTAACCAAACTCGTATTTAGGGCAATAAGTGCTCAATCTTTGAATTACATTCAGAATGAAACATCAACATCTACTACTTTCCTATCACCAATTTTCAATCTATCCCATTTGAATAATAACAAGGCTGTGAAATAATAATAGAAATAGTAAGAAAAAAGTCATATACTTTGCGTCTATCTAACTTGAAAATGTTTAAGCCGAAATATAATTTATAATACAATTTCTTACAAAAAACTATTTTTGATGGAGAAAATGCATAGTTATATATATATATATATATTAATTGAGAATCATTTCAACAAAGTAATTTTATGTTGACGTTTGATTTACAAGCGTGTCATGCTGATGTGTCACACTATTAGAGCATTTAAGAGAAATATTATATAGGACATAATTTACTAGAGTATTTACGAAAATTATTATTATACAGTATATTATATGTAAATTCCTAATATTTCGACATATAATTTATTATGTCATAAAATGTAAATATAATATAAAACAAAATATAAATTTTAAAAAATTAGTCAAACAAAATATAAAACAAAATTTTAGTTTAATTGAATATTTATCATATGTATACTTTTATCCAAAATAGATACAATTTAAATGTATTTGTATAATCCGATTTTATTATCTATTTCATTTTTGTAATCAATATTAAAAAATTTTAAAAAATATTTTAAATATGATATAAATTATATATATATATATCTAATTTAAATTAATAAAATCATTAATTAATTATTATTTGTAAATATTTTTCTTCATTGGGTCAAAATCTAGTTTAAGCATTATTTATCTTGGCAATAATTTTGTTTTTAAAAAAACTCGACCGTCCATATTGATGACATGCCCACCTTACGCGATCTGTATGATGAGACCATTACTTTAATTTTCCTCATTTGTCAACCGCATGGAAACCGTAGCATTAAGCATAAATTGGAAAAAGACTTTACATAAAATATTTATTGTATCCAAAAAATCTCTTCCCATAGACTATTATATAAATACTCACTCTTCTTGCGTTGTTTAAAATTTGTCCCGATCATTTCATGCTTTACTAATAGTTATTGTTTTTTAATTCGAAAAACAAAAGAATATGGTTTTGCCTTCGTCAACACCGTTACAAACCACCGAAAAGAAGACGAAATCCTCACCGGAATATAACTTTCCGGTAATTGATTTCTCTTTAAATGACCGGTCAAAATTATCGGAGATGATTGTGAAAGCCTGCGAGGTTAATGGGTTTTTGAAGGTGATAAACCACGGAATTAAACAGCAGATAATAGCGAGATTCGAGCATGAAGGTGAAGAGTTCTTTAACAAACCGGAATCGGAGAAACTACGAGCCGGACCGGCCAGTCCGTTCGGTTATGGATGCAAGACCATCGGGTTTAATGGCGATTTGGGTGAGCTCGAGTACCTTCTTCTTCACGCAAATCCAACGTCTGTCGCTAATAAATCTGAAACTATCTCCCATGATGATCCTTTCAAGTTCAGGTATGTACATAAACTTACGTACCATTAGAAATCTTGCTTGTTTATCTATTGATTTCTGAGACTATTTTAAATTTATATAGCTACAATAAGATTTTCCTCTGACATATTTGCTGAAAGTATACATTGGCTAATGAACGTATTTGGTTAATGTTTTGGTTAGCATCGGTTTCCAAAACGCTACGGGTATAGGATATGTAGTTAATTACACTAGCGTAAATGCATAATTCACTGACTACGCATGTGAGAAATTCTGATGAATGCGTAGTTATATAAATCCACAAGCTTAATGACATAAAATATGCACAATTAATTAGCCAATAACAACCATCCATAAGTATATATGTGGAATGGGCAAACTTCTGTTACGTCTAATTTTAATATTCCATCCGTTTCTAGTGTATATGAAAGTTGACCCAACTCAAATTGATTTTGATCGTGTAGAATTGTTACTTGTGAAAAACCTAGAGAGAAAGAGAGATGCAATGTCCGAATAATGGATAGTGACCAGAAGATACAGTTTTCACTATTATTTCATTTATTTTACTTAAAGTTGACTATATTATCCGAAAACTTAGTAGTACAAATATATAATTCAAAATATTTTTAGTTTTTTCCCTAATTTGGTTATATGGTAAGAGTCTGACTTTTAAATATCATTCATGGGCTCCATTTTAATAGTGGTTATAATTATTTAAAAGAAACAGAATATACACACACTCACACGTCACAAAGTATAGTAATAATTGAATAGACATAATTGGTCAAAAATAATGGAAGATAGTGCATGAACAAAAAAACATTTTGAGATGTCAAAGAAACGTCAATGAATCAAGATTTGACCTGTTATTCATTCCTCTTGCAGTCGAACATTCCTCTGAACATAGAAGTTATGTCTTTTAATTGTTTATTGAGATTTCAGAAATTAAACAATTTGTCTCTGTCAATTTTCGAGCTTGTTAACTAAATGCCAGTTGGTGTTTTTTATTTGGTAGCTTGGCGACGAATGATTACATACGCGCCGTTAAAGATCTGGCATGTGAGATAATTGATCTGACGACCGAGAATTTGTGGGGCCAGAGATCTAGCAAATTGAGTGATCTAATCAGAGACGTCCGTAGCGACTCAATCCTACGGTTGAATCACTATCCACCTGCACCTTACGCGTTAAGAGAAGTTACCCAAATAGGTTTCGGGGAGCATTCTGACCCTCAGATCTTGACAGTGTTAAGATCCAACGACGTAGATGGACTTGAGATTTGCTCTCGTGACGGCGTGTGGGTCCCAGTCCCATCGGACCCTACATGTTTCTACATATTGGTCGGTGACTGCCTTCAGGTAATTAATAAAACACGGTTCAATTTTTTAGTAATATCAAAATAAATAAAAATAATATTCTAAAATAACACATTTTTAAGTTTTTTTTTTAAATTTAATATTTTAAAATTAAACTCTCGAAAATAACACAAATACTTATTTACTTTAAATAAATTATATATAAATTTAAATTATTGTATTTGAGTTTATTTTTTCTAATTTAGGGTTTAGTTTATTTCTTTTAAAATATAGTTTTAATGCATTTTAATCTTAAATTTGTACTATTATTAGAAATTTAAACTAATGATACTATTTTTAGAATAAAAAACTTAAAAATGTACTATTTTAGACATTTGCCCTATCAATAATTGAATTTTTGTAAAATAGATATTGACGAATGGAAGATTCACTAGCGTGAGACACCGCGTGTTGGCTAACACGGCAAAGAAGCCTCGAATGTCGGTGATGTATTTTGCGGCGCCGCCGTTAGAAGCAAAGATATCACCGTTGCCCGAAATGGTGTCGCCGGAAAATCCCAGGCGGTATAATTCGTTCACATGGAATTACTACAAAAAAGCCACATACTCTCTCCGTTTAGGTGTCCCTCGTCTCGAGTTCTTCAAAACTAATTAGATGATTTCGTACTAGTTTAGAAATTTATGTCAGAATATATATGATTGTTGCTTTGGTATACAAAAATACATCATGTGAAATGTATAGGTTTAGATGAAAAAGAGATAAACATTTTTGTCGTTAAAAATTTATATTAAATATGTTCTCTAGGAAAACAATATTTACTTCAATGTCGGTCGACAATAAGTATTAGACCAAATACTACTTAACTAGATTTTGATCCGGGAAAAATATTCACATATTGTAATTAATTATTTATTTAGTTAATGTAAATCATATATATATAATTTATCAAATATTTAAAATAATTTTTTAAAATCTTTTAATATTGATTACGAAAATAAAATAGATAAGAAAATCAAATTATACAAATATATTTAAATTGTATCTATCTTAGATAAAATTAGATGTGATAAATATTCAATTAAACTAAACTTTTGTTTTATATTTCTTTTGACTAATTTTTCAAAATTTATAATATTTTGTTTTATATTGTATTTGTATTTTATGACAAAAATACATTTTATGTTAAAATATTAGATATTTACATATAAATATTGTCTAATGGCAGATATCGTAAATACTCTAGTAAATTATGTTTGATGTAATATTTATCTTAAGATATTCTAATAGTATGACACATCAGCATGAAATATTTGTAAATCACAAGTCAACATGAAGTTATTTTGTTAAAATGATTATCAATTAATATATTAGGGATCATTGTAATATACAAATATTTTTTATATTAATTAAAATGATTATTAAAATGTAATTAAAATCTCAAACATCAGCCTTTGTGAAAAAATGAAAATATTTAAAAATCAATCTATTAAAAACACAGATAATTATTTGGTCAAAATCCAAGAAACAAAAGCAATGAAAAGAGTTGAATATTGGTAAATTGAATTTGCTAGAAAAACTTATTAGTTTTTGTCGAATTTATGAAGGTATCTGTTATATGGATGTATGTTAGTGTTGTGCTTCAGTTATATACGTTTAAGGAAATGAAATGGTAAATTAGTTAAATCTCAAACGAATGGTAACGGTCATTTGTTGTTTCCTAATTATTTACTTGAAAGATAACGGGTCTCATGAGAAAATATAGTGGGCTGGGCCTGTTTAGAAACTTTTATCTTTGTTTTGATATGTTGGATTGGTTCAAATCACCAAATGGTCCAAATCGAATGATTTTAGAACTTCGGCATGATTCCGATTCGGTTGAGCTATAGGATCGTGCCGGATTTTGGGTTTTACCAGAGTAAAATTGGCGGTTTGGTTCTTTCTTTCACTCGACTTTAACCTAAAGCGTCCATAGTCGAAGAGCAATTCTGGTTTTCGAACAGCGGCTTCGGTTTTAATTTGACCCAAGCTCAGAACTTTCTCTAAACGATATTCGACGAAAGTCATTGTTGAAATGACGATGATTCTCAAGCGGTTATCTTCTCACTGCGCTTATCGCGTTCCCAATCTCCGTGTTGCTAAATCGTTTCTTCACAGTGTGACAATATCTTCTTCGGATGCGAAGCTCCATATAGAGGAAGACGATGACGCAGAAACTATTTACCGGATGATCAATGGATCAAGTCTGCAAGGAGAATTGAAGGAATCGTTGAGCTCTAGTGGAATCCACTTGTCCAAGGACTTAATCGATAGGGTTTTGAAAAGGGTGAGGTTTAGTCACGGAAACCCTATGAAAGCCCTGGAGTTTTTCAAGTACGCTGGTGCTAGAAGAGGGTTTTATCATTCAGCGTTTTCTCTGGATACAATGCTCTATATTCTCGGCAGAAGCCGAAAGTTGGATCAAATTTGGGAGATTTTGATTGAAACTAAGAGAAAGGACCGGTCTTTGATATCGCCTAGGACGATGCAAGTGGTTTTAGGTAGAGTTGCAAAGCTGTGTTCTGTTAGACAGACCGTTGAATCTTTCTGGAAGTTTAAGAGATTGGTTCCTGATTTCTTCGACACTGCTTGTTTCAATGCTCTCTTGAGAACTCTTTGCCAGGAGAAGAGTATGACGGATGCTAGGAATGTGTATCATACTTTGAAGCATCAGTTTCAGCCTGATTTGCATACTTTTAACATTCTTTTATCGGGTTGGAGATCATCGGAAGAAGCGGAAGCTTTCTTTGACGAAATGAAAGAAAAGGGGCTAAAACCCGATGTGGTTACTTATAACTCTTTGATTGATGTGTATTGCAAGGACAGAGAGATGGAGAAAGCTTATAAGTTGATAGATAAGATGCGTGAAGAGAATGAAACTCCGGATGTTATAACCTACACAACTATTATAGGCGGTTTGGGATTGATCGGTCAGCCTGATAAAGCTAGAGAGGTTTTAAAGGAAATGCAGGAGTATGGATGTTGTCCCGATGTTCCGGCTTATAATGCTGCAATCAGGAATTATTGCATAGCGAGGAGGCTCGGGGATGCGGATATGTTGGTGGATGAAATGGTGAAGAAGGGTTTGTCTCCGAACGCAACTACTTATAACCTGTTTTTCCGTGTTTTATCGTTAGCCAATGATTTAGGACGGTCTTGGGAGCTATATGAGAGAATGTTGGGGAATGGGTGTTTGCCGAATACCCAATCTTGTATGTTCTTGATTAAGATGTTTAAGAGACACGAGAAAGTGGATATGGCGATGCGGTTGTGGCAAGATATGGTGGTAAAAGGCTTTGGTTCATATAGTTTGGTTTCAGATGTGCTTTTGGATTTGCTTTGCGATTTAGCTAAAGTCGACGAAGCTGAGAAATGTGTGTTGGAGATGGTTGAGAAGGGACATAGACCGAGTAATGTCTCTTTAAAGAGGATCAAGTTGTTGATGGAGCTAGCGAATAAGCACAGAGAGCTTAATAATTTGAAACAGAAGATGGCTATTTTCGGTACAGATATTCTGCATTAAAATTCAGGACATTTTTGTTACATTTTTTCCAACATTTTTCAAGAGCCGGACGACTGAGACGACTCCTTCATTTGAACTGTCTCCACAGAATGCACACGAGCTCTGTACATCCTAACAAGAGAAAATCAAAACTCATGGCATCAGAAGAATCAATCCCCTTCGCAATATTAGAGTCTTAAAAGGGTTTTATTGTCTTCTTGCCAGTTTATTTGCCAGTTTCTGTGACAAAGAGAAGCAAGATCAAGCTTGTTACTGATCTCAGAAGCAGACATAGCACCAGGAACCTCGTGCTTTGTTTCCATATACAAGAACAGTTACATTACCTGGTACATTTCCTTGTATCTATTCCATGTGACATCAAAACATTAGCTTATGTGACTTGCTCGATGTTTAAAGACAGGTTTGTTTGTTGCATCATAAATCACCATGTTAAGAAAATCATTGGCCTCTTCAGTTCGATCTCTGTCTGTACTATCGACTACGAAGTAGTGTTTCCACAATGGAACCAACTGGAATGTATTTTAGATTAAAACCATCATCGAGATATGATCATAATGTGTCTAAACCTAACAATTCATAGACAACAATGGATTGAAAATCAGAGAAAAAAGTGATAATGAGTGCTTTGTGGTGCTTGCTTCGGTTTTGAGTTTGTGCAGTATTGTTGATATTCTAGTACGGTCGAGACCGAATAACTCGATTCCCGGTTCGTTTTCTTGGAGAAACACAGGAAAATGGCTTCCCCAATGTCGTCCCCATTTTTCTTGACTCACCAACAACCAAAATTGACTTTGTTTGGGTTTGAAAATCACAAGGAGAGACCAAATAACAACAGTCAACGATCACTGTCCTTTTGAATCTTCTTAAGTAATAATAATGCTTACTTTTCTTTTGTCATTAGTTACCATTAACAGTTGGAAAAACTTGTTTTAACCAACTAAACATAAAATAAAAATTCCATGAAAATTTGATCTAAAGACTAAAACTATACGGTCAAAAAATATAGACGCCGATTGAGTTCTAATGTTAACGCTGTTCGTTTGTCTATATAGATGTTGCGGCAGTGATCTGTGATCAGACGTTCCGGTTACACGTTGTAATATTGTTGTTCGTTTGATCGTCGTATGTTGTTGTCACAGTTTGTATCACAATTGTTTAATCGCAAACGTTACAATTTTGCAACCGATAAAATTTTTTATCGTAATTTTCTGCGGTCGATCACAGCGTTTGATCACAGAAAACTGCAGCGATCAAACGAACAATGTTTGACTGCATGATGTAACCGCAGATCACTGCAGCTACGAAACGAACAACCCAATTCTATCATCAAATTATCTTAAACTTGATCAGATCTGGATTCCTTTTTGGATTATTTAGTTAAATCCCAAATCCTAAGTGAAAGTGAAAAATTAGAATAAGATTGATAGACTACAATGCAAGATTAAGATCTAAAGCTTTCTCTTCTTTTCCCTCCTTCTCTGCATCTTCTTCTTTCTCCTTTGTAGTCTCTTCCTTTGGCTTCCAATAAGTACGACACTGACTGAAATCCTCCGGCTGAAACGCCGGAACCACAACAACAGACCTCTCTCCTCCGATGGATTTTTTGTTCGCGTGGCCGGAATGTTGAGTATTTAACTCCTCACGTCGTCGTTTTCGTGCTTCCTGATAGTTTCTGATAAGCTTAAAGAACGTATCAATCTTCTTCTCTTCGTCCTCATCGTCTTCTCTTTCTCTTTCATCGATCATGTTCGTCTCCTTGATCTCCACATTTGGGGCCTTGTTGTTCATGGTCTTTAGGGCATTAGAGGGGTAATCGTGTAAATTAAATTGTTTGGAATACATTTACGAAGAAAACAAATCAAATATTCCTATTCGTCTGATGATTTTTCTACCCTTTATATATGACGAAACTTCTTCTCAAATAACACAAAGAGAAACGCCCTGTCCCCACCTCTTTGGTCTTTTCTTAACTTTAAGTTTCTTTCTTCAACACATTTATTTCAAATACTCGATTATTTCGCTTAGACAAGAGAATATAGATAAATCTCTAAGTTTAAGCCATATTATTATTATTATCATTTATAATTAATTACTTTGTTGATTGTTATTTCAAAAAAGATTATTGATACCCCATAACATATCATCTATTGATACCAACGAGCAAGGGTACAAAAGTAAAAGAACGCGGAGATACCAACGTTACGATTGCGTCATATGATGATTTTGGATAAAAAAACGACATGAAGCAGTTACGAGATGACGTCACTACTATGACGTAATCATGAAACATTCTACTTGAGAAAGATTTCTGTTGAATAACAAAGAGTATGACGTCATCAAAAACTTGACTTGATGCGTTCAGTTGACTCGTAGTAGGTCGCGAGAGAAAGTAATCGTTTGTACAGTATTCTTTATTCTGGACCGTTAGATCAGTTTCCCTGGAAACTATAGGCCTATTCGTTGCTGCGTCATGCGGCCAAACGTTATTCGTTTGACCGCCGCAGGTTCTTGCGGTCAAACGCTGCAGTCGACCGCAGAAAGCTACGATCAAAATTTTTAATCGCTGCGAAATTATAACGTTTGCGATCAAACAATTGCGATACAACCTGCGGCGATCAAACGAACAACAATATTACTGCGTCTAACCGCAGCGTCTGACCGTAGAAGACAAACGAACAGCGTTTATTTTTAAATCTAATGATGGAGAGTGATTATTTTATAAATATACTCTCGTCATACTAATTATGTGCTAATATGTTCAAATCATGAGATTTTATAAAGATTTGTCAATCAAAATTATTTGTTGTCGGCCACTTTTATATATAAACATATTAATTCATAAACCAAACAGTTGTTCTTGTTTTTGTTCTTTAATAATGAACCATAACTATGTTATCCCTCATTAGTTGAATTTACCAAAACTAAACTATTCTCGACACCAAGACAAAAACAAAACAACAATTATTCTCCGTACGCATAATTATAAAGTTTGATTAATATTATATGTGAGAAAGGATTACAGGTAATGATTTCTGTTTATTTTCAATCAATGGAGAGGTTCCAGAAATCCATGATAGAAAGGCCCAATTGTATAGTGGGCCTTAGGGTATAGGAATCTGCTTTTGTTAAAAAAGGGTACAAAGTTTATCAAAAATGATGGTTGTTAATCAATTTTTTTTTTGGGTTTACTTCTGTCAACTACACAAACTTATGCGACTAAACCTATTTCTATTTATACTTTTTAAATCTTTTTTTAATTACATAAACTATATATTTTTTTTCCATAAATTACACAAACTTCATAAATTCTTCTAATTGCAGAAATTCTATTAATGTTTATGCATTAAATAACTATTAAATCTTGTTCTAATTCGAAAATTTGGTTTTAACTTGGGTTTATTTTGAAATTAAAACCAGATTTTTGAAGTAAATCAATATTTAATAACAATTTAACGTGTAAACACTAACAAAATTTTTGTAATTTGAATAATTTATGAAGTTTATGTAGTTTACAGAAGAAAAATACAGTTTATGTAATTTATAAAAGACCCAAAAAGTCCGGACAGAAATAAGTTTATTCGTATAAATTCGTGTAGTTGACAAAAATATATTTTTTTTTGTTACAACTAAATAATGTTTCTTTTTATTGGGAGAAACAATATCCCTTTTACTTTCTTGAATATATCAATGGTTTTTTTTGTTTGCAAAAGCATTTTGTTGTACTAAACTCTGATTCTCTAACAATACGATTCACATTTTCAGCACATGATCCACCACTACATTTTAAATAAGAAAAAGATTTCTATACAAATCAAATATGTGTTGGATTAACTGTTAAGTAAAGGAAATCTATGGGTACTAGATTTATATCCACGCTATACATGGGAGAAAATATTCGCAAATTATATTTTATTAGTAAATATAAAATAAATATTTATATAATTTTAACTTTTATTTAAAATTAATTTTAACATTAATTTATATATATATATAAATTAAAAAAAGAAAAATAATTATCTTTTACGAATTTAATACTATTTTTTTATTATTTTAATAAAAATACATTAATTCTCTAAACAAGATAAAAATGGTATAATTTTAATTATTCTAATAAGTTAAATTCATTTATATATTTATTTGAAATTTACTGTAATGATGACACGTCAGCATTGTATTTCTGTTAATAACACGTCAGAGTAATGTTATTTTATTAAAATATTTCTCAAATAATATATTATGAATTACAGTATTAACTTAAATCTATTATTTATTTGAAATTATTTATAAATTAACGTATAAAAAATTTAAAGAAATAAAAATTATTGTTTTTACAAATGTAATACTATTTTTTGGTTAGTTGAATAAACTATATTTATTCTCTAACCAAATTAATATTAGTGGCATGCATTGTAATTATTATACTAACTTAAACAATTTTATATATTTAAGCTGAAACTCGTTGTGGTACTGATACGTCAGTATGACATTTTTGTTATGAACACGTCAGTGTAAAGTTACTCTGTTAAAAAGTTTCTCAAATAATATATTAGGGATTAGCAAAACTCATTAATTATGGTTGCTTTGTTTTGGCATCAAGCATTTTCGACCGTTTTATTCCATTTAAGTTGCACTTATGAAAAACAATTGCCATTTTGGTATTTAAAATAAAATAAATGGAGTATATAATATAGTGATTTATAATGAGAAAAAGATAATATGGTTATAAAAAGAAAATAATGCGTGGAAAAACAGAAGAAGTTTTTAGCCAAATCGAGTGAGTAATAATTAAAAAGTAAATTGAGAATAACGAAAGAGAGGCTGAGAGATGAGGAGAATCGCTTTTTTATTTTTATTATATATTTTAGGGTCTAACCGTCCAGACATACTTTATTCTCTCTTTCTCATTCTTTTCACTTTTTGCATTTTTTTCGGTTCACTTTTATCTAAAGTATTCTATTTCTTATGCATAAAAATACACACCACATAGTATCTATATTGCATATATACTATGTTGGTGCATGTAAAGTGGACATGGGGTTTTAAGATTTGTAAAAGCTGTTTTAACTAAACCTTTTTGTTTCATTTTAAATAATATTTTATTATTAGTTAAATTGCTTTAAATTAATTAATAAGTGATGTGATTTTTATTTTTTGTTTAAAAATCTTAATTTTTTTTATTACTGGTTCACAACGTACCGATCTAATACTCTAATATTTTCATACGAATATTTAACATTATTTCACATCTCTGGAATCTTAAACATTATTTATTGAAGAGAAATATTAATGGAATTTGATGTAGATTTTTGTATACATACTTTTAATTAGTTTTTGGTGTTTGAGAAATTTAAAGTTAAGTAAATTTTACTAATACATGGTTGAGTGGTTAAATGAATTTGCTAAACAACTAACTCTAAAGTTTCACAACAATGCGACCATCCAAGATGTGTTTTAGAATTATTATTTTGTTAATAATGATACAGTTATAAATACTAATAAAAATTGTAATGTAATAAAAAAAGCTTGTTTAATGACTTCGCCAATTGGTTATTTGTTTAATTACAACATACACAAAAATATAAATTATACATATATACATAATAACGGCTTTATCTCTATATAAATCACGGGTTTTTGTTGTTACCAAATTTTAAACAGTTATCTTGATTTATAAGTTATTAGGAAACATGGGCATCCAACTCAAAACTAATTGGCAATGAGTGGAGTGACCCATATTCCTTATATACATGTGTAGAAAGTCCTCAACTTCCAATGTGAGACTTTCACACATTCTAATAGGCCTCCTCGAGATGTGGGCGGGACACGCACCAACATCTCGAACATACCACGACAATACGGACCACTTATACGGGCTACTTCCAATGTGAGAAACCATTTTTGTGGGAAATCGCATGTCGGGCTAACCTGGGGCTCTGATACCATATTAGGAAACATGGGCATCCAACTCAAAACCAATTGACAATGAGTGGAGTGACCCATATTCCTTATATACATGTGTAGAAAGTCCCTAACTTCCAATGTGGGACTTTCACACATTCTAATATAAGTGATAACTTAGTGGAGCATAGAAACTCTGCCCCAGTGACCAAAAAAAATTAACACTAAAAGTCTTCTTTTGTTGATTCAATATAGAACTGTATAGAGTGCTACTGGAGTAGAAAATGCCAAAAACAAATAATTTAGGAGGATTCATTGACATTTTAAGGAGACGAATTTGATACGTTTCCTTTAATTATAATTGGGCATGGGAGGGTATGAGTGTGATAGGCATAAAGTGATAGATAGAGCAACAATCTACGTACAAATGTGAGAAGAATAATTTTTATCCATTTATGAGCTAACAAAGAAAACTATAGGCATGATATGTACACTCGCTTGTTTCATAATTAGTCTTCAAATGATAATTTTGTTTCACCACTTCTTTGGTTGAATTCGCCACCAGGGCCCGGACCTGAGTCCAAGCAAAACAAATCCGTGCTTGTGGTGCTCTATATTAATACAAAAAAATCAGCGTTTTTTCCAAAAGTATTCTTAATACAATGACAAATAAAAATAAATTGTTTATTTAAGTTGTGCGGTTCAAGTCATTGTAACAACATAATTTTTAAAAAAATTAAAATATCCCATTTTTTGGATAATATAAAACGACGTATTATTTTTTTCATTTACGATTCTATTAAATTCAGGGCCGGATCTGTTCGCGACCTAAAGTTGGGTTCCAACATGATTAATTTATCCCCAAACATTCTTAGTAGTAATTTATCATTTTCTTATCACATGAAGATTTACTGTTTACTTTACTAAATATTTATGTATATATATTAAAGGTTAAATACGTTAAACTGGGATTACGTGGTCACAACGATAAAGGGGGAATCGGAGGGTGGTCTACTGTCTAACACTCCAATTGCGACCCACCAAACTTCTCCATTTCCTATAATTTATAAATCTTTTAATGTAACATACTATATATATATATTCATATTTACGAAAACGAAGACGAAAGTCAGAACTTAGAATCTTCGCGTGGCCTTGTAAGCTTTTCCAACTTTCCTTAACCTCAAAAAATAAAGTAAAACATTTCCTCTGTTGTATAATTGCATATATATATATATGACACACTAAAACATAAATATATTACACCTATCGTGTGACATATGTTCATAATTACAGTTTACATCTTTATTTCTATCTACCAAGTGAATCATGGTTTAGTAATTTTTAATCAGAGTAAACATATATTCAAAGTTAAATTTTATTTGAAAATATGCGATTTTTGGTACTATCAAATCTCTAATATATTAATTGAGAAACTTTTTAACAAAGTAACCTTATCATGACGTGTTAATAACAAAAATATGATGCTGACATGTTAATACCACAACGAGTTTTAACTTAAATATATAAAAGAATTTAAGTTAATAGAATAATTACAATATATGCCACTGATATTAATTTGGTTAGAAAATCAATATATTTTATTCAACTAACTAAAAAATAATATTACATTTGCAAAAACAATAATTTTTATTTCTTTAAAATTTTAATATGTTAATTTATAAATAATTTCAAATAAATATAAATAGATTTAAGTTATTATCTAATCCCTAATATATTATTTGAGAAACAATTTAAGAAAATAACTTTACTCTCACGTGTTATTAACAGAAATACCATACTTATGTTTCATCATTACAGTAAATTTCAAATAAATATATAAATAGTCTTAATTTATTCAAATAATTACAGTATATTCCATTGTTATTAATTTGGTTAGAATATTAATATATTTTATTAAACTAATAAAAAATACTATTAAATTTATGAAAAATAATTAATTTTCTTTTTTTAATTTATATATACAAAATTAATGTTAAAAGTAATTTTAAATAAAATTTAAAATTATATAAATATTTAATTTATATTTACTAATAAAATATAATTTACGAATATTTTTTCCGACTAATAGCGTAGATATAAATCTAGTGTTAGTATTGTATACTAAAAAAAATTATCGGCTCAAAGCCTAAAACTTTGGCCGTCTGTCAAAAAAGAAAATTATATGTATAAATACGAAGAATATGTCATGACCAATTGACCAGCCCTAACCATTCATAAGTTAATGAGTGTGTTCATGCACATATACATGTATGATTGAAGATATATAAATGGTTATTTAGTGGCTGCGCGTGCAGAGAAGAATCTAGTAAACTTTTAACAAGTTGATCACAAGTTATCAACTTTAGAGGTCCAAACGTTTAAAAAGGAATTCGACAGTCGACACTAAATAATTACTCTTCAAAGGATAATTCGTTGGAAAAAGAAAGTTTTCTGTTAATAAAGGAAATTGTCTGCTTATAAAGGGAATATTCCTGAAGTCTGTTTCAATTTGTGTCTTGATAATTCGTTCTATTTAGTCTTTTGTTTGTTTTGAACGTATTTTTATGTTATAATTTTCCTATATGACCTATCATTATATTAAAATTTAAATTATTCTAAATGACCTATGTTCTAAGTCATTTTCTTATGTGCCCTATGATATATACATTTCTAATCTGAACAATGTGTAATTATATTACAATACTTTGATATAAGAAAATATTGATCCGTTGCTTGCAGGAAGAGAATAAAAATATATAACTTAAAATATGAAATCAACCAAAATTAAAATAAATTGATATTAGTATTGTTCGTTTCGTAGTCGCATGTTCCTGCGGCTGCGTTATGCGGCCAAACGTTGTTTGTTTGACCGCCGCATGTTCCTGCGGTCAAACGTTGCGGTCGACCGTAGAAAAATGCGATAAAAAATTTTAACCGCTGCAAAATTATAGCGTTTGCGATTAAACAATTGCGATACACCCTACGGTCAGGGCCGGGTCTGGGCCCAAGCCAAGCAAGCCCGTGCTTGCGGCCCTCACTATTAATATAAAAAATCAGCCCTTATTTTAAAAGTATTCTTAGCACAAATGGTAAATAAAAATAAACTGATTCCTAGAGTTCTTCAGTTCGAGTCCTTATAACAACAAAAAAAATTTAAAAATTAGAATGACCCAATTTTTTTTTGTAGTATAAAACGGCCCATTTTTTTTTTGCTTGCGGCCCTGTTAAATTCAGGGCCGACTCTACCTGCGGTGATAACCTGCGATGATCAAACGAACAACAATATTGCAGCATCTGACCGCAAGTCGCTGCTGCAGACGCTGCGGCAGACAAACGAACAGCATTATTCCAAATCATTATCCATTTATTTGATAAATGATTAACTAGATACACATTCTTGACTATGAAAACTACACGTCGGGAGATCGATGGACATATGTGTAAGTGCATTCAATATAATATCTAACCATTAGTAAAACAGTTATATATATTATTAGACCGACCTACCAAGAGGCCAAGACGACATCCAAAAGTTGGAATATTCTCATCTTCCACTTTCTACTCAGATAATCACTAGTTTATATTTCTTCTCGCATACTTTAGTTGGCCACCGAACAATTAGCTGAGATACATATAATATTAGATTGAGGCCTAACTATTAGATATAGAATTATAGACTACAAAATGTTTATTTCGACGACCGAATTTAATTTGTTTAAGAGCTCTATTGAGCAGTTTTTATACAAGTAAACAAGAAATGAATCTTTTATGAAATGGAAATTTTAACCTACTGCGTTATTGTTAAATCAAAGAAGTAACAATGGTACTCAGATAGAGAACACAATCTTAATATTAATATCCATGACATATAACATTGAAGCTGAAACACAATCTTGATATTCATTAACCACTCCATTACTAGTAGTAAAACAACACTACAGAAATCATCATATGAAAACTAAACATGATTTTTATAGGAGAGGCAAATAAAACGTACCACTCCTCAATGACGAATCAATCTTCAAACTTATATACATTTTTTTCTTCTAAAATGTCGTAAAAGTCAATTTAGAATATTGTCTAACTCAATTATTGATTGTGTGACGATCCAATGAAGGAAATCACGATGAACCACATTTGTCAACAAGAGCGCCTTGCAACGCCGTGGGAGGATCCGACATGAGACACCAAACCGGAGGAATCGAAAGCTCTTCTGCAATTCCATAAGCATTCCAACAAAACGGATCCGAAACGATTTCGCCTTTCGCAGGAAGCAATTCGATATCCGAAAGAGTTAGATTCGTGCATGGAACTGCGTCGCTGCATCCAAAATGCATCGGAGGACTTCGAATATCATAAGTTCCTTTGATGCCTTGGTATGCAATATCAGATACAAAAACCGCTGATGTTTTGTTAGCACAATCTTTGGTCATGCAATAGTATTGGTCAATGATTATTGGGTTACGAACTGTGTCCACGTGGATGTTGTTGAACGTCACGCCTGAGACCGAACCGGATCCACCTTGCCATGTTTTTATCCGAACTCCATTGTCCGAATATTTTATAACCGAGTCTCTAACCGTTATGTTTGAGACGCATGCGTGTGAGTTGTGATTGCCCAAACTTCCGATGCTAAAAATTTAGTATATATATTAATGACGTTAATAATAGTTATTGACTGTGTTCTATGTGATATCAAATGCTTTATAATGAGTTAATTCAAGATTAAAGACAGAGAGATTAACGAACCTAATTCCATGACCACCGGGTCCACAAGTGAGGTTTCGTATATCAACATCGTAGGATCCGGACCCAATCGATACACAATCATCTCCTGCAAAATTGAAGGAGGACCTTAGAGCATCCTCAACAGTTGAGTTTCTCAAATGAATTATTTATTTAAGTATGTATAATAATATTACACAGACGATGTAAATAGTTAATTCACCGGTTTCTAAACCATTTGACAAAAAATTCTGTTTTTCGATGGATTACGGAACTTTTGATTTGTTTAGTTTTTTTATTCGAAAGCTTCTTTTAATGATTTTATATTTATAGTAGAATATGTATAGTTGTGTATTATACCGTCGGAGATGACGGAGTTGTAGATGGTAACGGAGTTAGAGTTTTCGATGTGGATGCCGTCAGTGTTGGGACTTAACGGTGGAGCCGTGATGTGAAGGGAGTCGACATGAACTCCTTGACATCCATCGAATCGGAAATGAAACTGCGGGCTGTTTTTTATCTTCAGACCCTCCACCGTTAGATTCGAGCTCATAAAGAACCTTAAAGCCTGCATGTAATTTAAATAATTATTTACCGAATTAATATGAAAAATAAATAATTTGCTTTGTAAGCTAATTTTTTATGAAGAACTTACAATGGGGCTGTCGCAAGGACCAGCAACAATTGCAGATTTGTTGATGGTCTGTAGATATATAACAAATATTAGTTATCAAGAAACTTTAAATATATAACATTTTAATTCTAAAAGTACTTTATTTATTGAGGAATTTTATAATAATTTTATTTGCATTCTTTGAAAAATAAATAACATAATCTTTAATTAAATTAAAGATATAAAATAAGCGATTATGGTGATATTTGATTTCATAAACAATCTCTCTTAATATTATTTTTAAAATTAAATTTTGAAGATGTGTAATATAATTAGTTGAAATTACCCGGTGAGGTTTGCAGGGAAGATCCCACCATTTTTGTCCCCGGCCGTCGATAACTCCGGCGCCTTTCAAAGCCATTCCATTGACTCTATAAAAGACAAGCCACTGTCTTTTACTTACATTGCTCGGCCACGATTCTGGTCCATCTGGTGTTACAATGGTCCCATCCACCTAGCAAAATATAAAAACTTATTATCACGTTTCAACAAAAAGTTGAGACTAAATTAAAACCCATTTGACCCAATTAACTATATATGTAGAAAACGTTTAAATTTTGTTTACGAAGAGAAATATTACCTGGAATGATTGGTAAGAGCGGCAAGGACCGGTAAAAATAGTGGACTGAATCATAAATGTGTAGCCGTAAGGAACAAGCAACACTGAAACGGTGTCGTTTTCGTTGCTACAAGCTAAGTCCCACATCTTTTTGAATGCTTCCGTGTCGTCGGTGACGCCGTCTCCAACCGCACCAAATTTTCTCACGTTATAAACTCCATTGTGGTCTTCTTCAGGCTCGTCTGAAGGTGAGGGTGGAAGTGACGGTGAAGGTGAGTCAGTGGGACCTGGAGGAGGAGTAGGAGGCTGAGAGATTGAGGAAGAAGGTGGCTCTGGTTTAGAGGAGTGGTGGTTATGGCTATTGTGCTTGTGTTTGTCTTTGTGGTGATGGTATCGAGATTCAGTTAGAGAGACTAATGTGAGAATTAGTGTGATGAAACAGAGGATTTGATTGCGATTATAAGTAGAAATCAACATTTTTCTTGGGTTGAAAATGTAGTTTTGATGGTGAGTATGTTGGATATGAAAGAAGATAGTCGCACTCACTAAGTTAAGTATGCTTCTTGGAAATGTTAATGCAGCAAAAGCAGACAAGTCTGGTTCCTTTATATATACTGCAAGGTGGGCTGTTGGAAGTGGAAACCGATTCCGAGATGTTATTTATTTATATTCAAACTATTAATTTTAACAAGTGGTGTGTGGAAAAAGTTTAATGCGGATTTTTGTTTGGTTTCCATACAATTTGTTTCCTTTTACTTTTGTTTTTCTTTTTGGTTGAAAAACTACTCACCAAAGTGAAGATATTATCTAATATCAAATTGGGTGGCATTTCGGTGTAGAATCAATGTTTGATTTTTGAATATAAAAATTGTAAACTATTTGAACAAACCTAAATTTTTTTTATGGATCCAACACTTATGAATCTTCTTCTGTTCTATGTATTATACATTTTTTATAACGTCTACAGTATTATGATTTGAGTATTTTACATTAAAAACATACTAGTTTCGAAAAAATATTCGTAAATTATATTTTATTAGTAAATATAAATTAAATATTTATATAATTCTAACTTTTATTTGAAATTAATTTTAAAATTAGTTTTTATATATACAAATTAAGAAAAGAAAAATAATTATTTCTTACGAATTTAATAGTATTTTTTTTGTTAGCTTAATAAAATATATTAATTCTCTAACCAAATTAATAACAATAATATATTTGTAATTATTCTAATAAGTTAAACTCATTTATATATTTATTTAAAATTTATTATAATTATTTTGTTAATAACACGTCAAAATAAGGTTATTTTATTAAAATATTTTTCAAATAATATATTAAGGATTACGATAGTAATTTAAATATATTTATTTTTATTTGAAATTATTTATAAATTAACGTATAAAAAATTTAAAGAAATAAAAATTATTTTTTTTGCAAATTTAATAATAATTTTTGGTTAGTTGAATAAATTATATTTATTCTCTAACCAAATTAATATCAATGACATGTATTGTAATTATTCTAGTAAGTTAAACCTTTTTATATATTTAACCTGAAACTCGTTGTGGTATTGACACGTCAGCATGATATTTTTGTTATTAACACGTCAGGATAAAATTAGTTTGTTAAAAAGTTTCTCAAATAATATGTTAGAGATACGGCCGTATAACTAGAAACGAATATTATGAATGCGAAAGAATCTACATGAATATTTTCCAATACCAAAATTTTATGTAGCTATCATCATCATCATATGCACTTGTTTCACTTTGTACATAGGATATTCGAAACCAATTTAAATGAAAATATGTTTAGTCAGAATAAGATGATATCTTAAGGGACTAATTGTTATGGACAGTCAAAGATTTCCAATTGACTCTCTCTCATCATCCTAATCCCACGTAACATCTTTTTCCTATTACCTGACTAATACTGTCTCAACATTACTAAAGTCCTGCAAGAACGTACCAATACAATCAAACACTCGTGGTATGTATTGGCTCTCACCTGTAATATGCACTACTAAAATTGATTTCAAGTAAATGTATATAATTCGATATAAATTGTATGAGTAATATACGGTAGAAACTATGGATTTATGTGGTGAGTTTATTGTAGGCATAAGAATTAGTATTTTTGTCAAATCAACTGATTGGTAAATGTTTTTGTTATATGATAATGTAATATGTGATATTAATACATAAAATAAATTAAAAATTACTAATAGTTATAATATGTGTTACAAATTTAATAGCAAATATAGGTTAGATAAATTAGCATTAATTTATAATATCTATTTTAAAAATAATTGTAAGGTAGTAGTAAAAACTAACGATATACATTCCAAAACATTTTAAGATGTCATAATTATGGGAAAATATTTTTTTTTGTCACTGACTCACAATGCACCGGCCTAATAATTTAATATTTTCATACGAATATTTAATATTCTCATACGAGGAAAAATAGAACCGAATTCTATATTTTTTAGATGAACATAGAGATGATATAACTAATAGAACGGTTACTCTTCTCCTATAGGAAAATGTTTTTAAGTGTCTAATAATTACAAAATTGCATTTTTACAACACTACAAACTTATTGAAATACAACATTAAGTACAAAACGAATATATTAGAATAAGTAGATATAAGAATCACACGCATTTTAAATATTGGATACACTGAACTAAATAATATGGGGCCATTAAATTATTTAAAATAAAAGTAACAAGAAAATAAATCTTAAAAATAAGACTTTGAGAAAGTATGACAGCGATAGCAAGATAGAAAATATGGCAACTTAATCTCTCTAGCTCACCATATTTTCCATGTTTAAGCTAAGTTTTGAGTTAGCAATTTTTCAAAATGCATCACTTGAAATTATAAATCAATCATAACTTATTGAACTTCAACTCTAAATTTTAAAAATTTAGCTTAATTCAAGATTGGTAACATTAATTAAACACTAATCTATAATATATTAATTGAGAATCATTTTAACAAAATAACCTTATATTAACATGTGATTTACAACTGTGTCACGCTGATCTGTCACACTATTAGAACATTTTAAGATAAAATATTATCTAGGATATAATTTACTAGAGTATTTATGAAAATTGCCATTATACAGTATATTATATGTAAATCTCTAATATTTCGATATACAATGTATTTTGTCACAAAATATAAATATAATATAAAACAAAATATAAATTTTAAAAAATTAGTCAAAAAAATATAAAACAAAAGTTTAGTTTAATTGAATATTTACCATATATATAATTTTATCCAAAATAGATATAATTTAAACTATTTGTATAATTCGATTTTATTATCTATTTCATTTTCATAATCAATATTAAAAAAATTTAAAAAATTATTTTAAATATGAAATAAATTATATATATCTAATTTAAATTAACAAAATAAATAATTAATTATTATCTGTAAATTCAAAATCTAGTTTAATTCTTATGAGAATTACAGATAAACATAGTCTCTACGTGGTTTTTGTCTCATGTAAGTACATTCTATACATACTAGCGATTGTTTTAAATGCACACTTTTAAAATGGGTTCTTTTCTTAAATAAAATGTGGGGGTTTATTATATTTATTATATCCTTTTATGTTAATTTATGACCACTTTGAAAGACTTTTCCGGTGGATATGTATATTTCGGACAATTTATTCCATACATGACTCAACATATAACATGTAAAAAGAATTATTCTCCACTAAGAACAATTGTGAAAATAACATTAAATGCATCTCTAAGAATAAAGACATATTTATTTATACTTTCGATTTTAAGAAGAAAAATATCAATCGTGTGGTGGCCTAATAATATGAATGAATTAGTTTTTTTTTTTTTGTGTCTCGAGATCAAATCCTTTTGAGATAAGAGTATTATTATTTTTTGGATTGGAAAATCTAAAAGTTGATTTCTAGTACCGGAATAAACTACAAGTCAAAAATTCAGAACTCCTTCAGTTTTTAAAAGTAATAACAAAAAAAATATATCGATTAGTAGGTTATGTCTAACCTCTTTCTACTTTTTTAGTGGTCAAATTAATTTTCTGTATTTTTATTTATAGAAAATTTAAGAAATAATGGATTTTATTATATATAATTAAATTTTCAAAATTTATAATTGATACAATCGCAAAACGTATCAAAACTTTTATCTACTTTAAAAAACTAAAAATTTTAATTAAAAAAATATAAATTTTAATGATTTGTTATATTTTGATATGTGCTAAAATAGTTTTATTTAAGTTTAGAAACTTCAAATTATTATATTTTAAATTATATTATTAATACAAATTTTAAAAAATTTATAATAATTTATATTATAAAAATTAAAATAATAATAAAATATCGATATATAAACAGTCAAATAAAAAATAAAACTAATTCGAATAGGAATATAAAAATTAAATATTATGAAATATGTGATAAAATTTATTTCAAAAAAAAAAATAATCAAAATAAGTAAATAACTATTAAGCTTTTTCATCATTGATTTTATTATATATAATTAATTTTTCAAAATTTATAATTGATATAATCGCAAAACGTTCAAAACTTTTATCTATTTTAAAAGACTAAAAATTTCAATTAAAAAATATAAATTTTAATTATTTGTTATATTTTGATATGTGCCAAAATAGTTTTATTTAATTTTAAAAACTTCACATTATTATATTTTAAATTATATTATTAATACAAATAAATTCAATTTAAAAAACTTATAATAATTTATATTACAAAAACTAAAATAATAATAAAATATCGATATATAAACAGTCGTATAAAACTAATTCGATAGGAATATAAAAAATAATTATTATGAAATATGTGAAATTTAGTTCATAAATATCAAAAATTTTGTGATAAATCAAGATTATCTCAATTTATTTTTTTTTTGCAAAAAATAAGTAAATATTATATTATAAATTTACGTATAGATAAATCTAAATATAACAGTTTAATAAATAAATAAATAAATTTATTGGTTTATTAAAAATATAATATTTTCCATAACCGACCAATAAATCTTAATCTAACGACTTAATAAACAAATAAATGTATTGGTTTATCAAAGGAAAAAGTATATTATTTCCAAAACCGACCAACCACTATTGATTATATACACAGAAAACACTATCGTGTGATCGTATTTGAGAATTTCACCGCCCCGCTTTATACTTTTCGGTGGAACTCAATTATGTTTGCCTTATCTCATCTTCTCCTCTCTCTTTTTCCCATCTTTCTTTCAAACTTTCTAATTTTTACAACACATAATTAAACTATATATCCAATGGATTTTCCCATCATTCTTCTACTTGGTTAATCTTATCATTACAATTTATTATCCTTTTTATTGACCAATTATATTATCCATATTATTAACCAGCCTCATTCACTTAAAATATTTAGTTTAAGTAACCCTACAAATATCATATAAGAGCATAATAAATTTTGTTTTGTCAAAAAGAGTATAATGAATAATTCTTGTGTGACCTCATCCTCCACATAAAAATGGCGGCTATAATACGACATTCTAAAGCTAATCTTTATTGCATAAAGAATTGCATATGTTAAGTACGGATACTTTTTAAACATATGATTAAACATCATAATTAATTCGTATATATATATCAAATAAAATAAATAATTTTAATACGTTTATGTAAACTATATGTTGTTTGTATTATATTCTTCTTATAATTTTCTAAGTGCAAATATAATGTGATTTTAAATTTTCTATAATATCCTGAAAAAATTTAATATATAAATGTTGTATTTTGAGTACTTATTTGGGCAATTGACTAAAATAGCATCATTTCAAGTTTTTGTTTCAAATATAACACTAGTTATTTAAATTTCTAAAATAACACAAATTTAATACTAAAATAATTGAAAACTTATTTCTAATGAAAAAAATTTAAACCCTAAATTGGAAAAAGTGAACCAAAACATTATTTTTTAATTTTATATATATTTTATTTAAGGTAAATAATTATTTTTACATAATAATTTATGCTATTTTGAGAATTTTAGTTTATTGTGCTAAATTTAGAAGATAAACTTAAAATGGTGCTATTTTAGAGTATTACTCTACTTATTTATAGTTCATAATTTTCCTGGGAATATTTCTACACATAAGAATATTCAGTATATAGTTCAAATATTTAAGTGGACTTTCTTAAACAAATGAGCATATAAAAATGTTATTAAAATGTTTTGTTTCTATTCTTTTTGTCACATTTTTGGAATAGTGTGGTGAAGATGGAAGGTAAAGTCATAATCTAAGATTGAGAATGATATGAACAAGCTGGTCCATATAAGGCAAGAGGCTACATTAAGTGCTTAAGAATACCTATAACACTCTAACATGTCTATGTTTACTTTATGAGTATGGAAGATGCTCCATGCTTCTTTACAAAGATACACACACATATGTGTATATTGTATAACAATGTGAGTGTGTGAGATATGATCTTATAGAAGAAGTTACAATCATTTTTAATTACAAAGATACATAATAAACATCATATATACACATGTGCGTATAAAATACTATAAGTGTGAATAGTAGACAGCTCTTCAGACTTATGCCCCCAACTTAGAGGATTTTGTATATATAAGCGTTGTTCGTTTGTCTGCCGCAGCGTCTGCGGCAGCGATATGCGGTCAGACGCTGCGGTTAGACGCTGCAATATTGTTGTTCGTTTGATCGCCGCAGGTTGTATCGCAATTGTTTGATCGCAAACGCTACAATTTTGCAGCGATTAAAATTTTTGACCGAAGTTTTCTGTGATCGATCGCAACGTTTGACCGCAGGAACCTGCGGTGGTCAAACGAACAACGTTTGGTCGCATGACGCAGCCGCAAGTTCCTACGCCTACGAAACGAACAGTCTTATACACTGTGCTTCATTTCAAGTCCATACTTTGCTCCATCCAACCGAAAAAACGAACGGGCCAATATATAAACACAAGAGTGGAGATGTCGGCTAAATTCGAAATGATTAAAGGAGAAATGTGATACATCCGCATGAGTTTACCCCACCCATTTACTGTTTCTCCCACTTCTCAGTTTACTTTCAGAGTTCAGTCTCTCTCTCTCTCTTAAGAGCTATTCAAATCTTTTTGAATTATCGTTCTCCAAATTAATCTCGGCTAATTTGGAGCTATATTTGATGAGAATGAGACGAAACCAAGAATTTGGAAACATAATGGCAAGCTCATTTGAATGCGTAAATATCATATGAGGACAAAAACAGATTTGGTAACGATATCTCTAATATATTATTTGCGAAACTTTTTACCAAAGTAACTTTATTCTAACGTGTTAATAACAAAAATAATATACTGACGTGTTAACAGCACAACGAATTTCAAATTAAATATATAAAATGGTTTAATTTACTAGAATAATTACATGCCACTGATATTAATTTGGTTAGAGAATAAATATAATTTCTTCAACTAACCAAAAAATACTATTACATTTGCAAAAACAATACTTTTTATTTCTTTAAATTTTTTATACATTAATTTATAAATAATTTCAAATAAATATAAATAGATTTAAGTTACTAACGTAATCCCTAATACATTATTTGAGAAACATTTTAATAAAATAACTCTACTCTGACGTGTTATTAACAGAAATATCATGCTGACGTGTCATCACTAAAGTAAATTTCAAATAAATATATAAATGAGTTTAACTTATTAGAATAATTACAAGTATATCATTGTTATTAATTTGGTTATATAATTAATATATTTTATTAAACTAACAAAAAAATACTATTAAATTCGTAAAAAAATAATTATTTTTTTTTTTTTTTTAATTTGTATATAAAAAAATTAATGTTAAAAGTAATTTTAAATAAAATTTAAAATTATATAAATATTTAATTTATATTTACTAATAAAATAGAATTTACGAATATTTTTCCCTACGCATGACGTGGGTATGAATCTAGTTAGTTATTATTATCTAAAATTATGAATATATATATATATATATATATATATATATAATATATATATATATATATAATATAATGAGAGAGTTTTTTTCCTGCGTTGGAAAACTTCCCGTAGTAATTAGGGGAAAGAAAATCATCCCTCTCCAACCATCGAGAGACATTGTAAAACTATACTTCAACAAATAATTGTTTTGATAAATAGTTTTGTCACATAACAATCGTTGTAATAATCAATTTTTTTAACTTTGGACTATTTATATTTGTGCAAATTATTAAGAACATGTTTGGAATTTCAATTAAAAAACATTATATAAAAATTCATTTATTTGGAGTAAGGCATAGGAAGGGTTCTTGATTCCTGTCTTAAGCGGTCTGCACGAAGGCTGCAAAACGTTCCAATCCTCCATGAATAAGCTTCTCCATAAACGGTTTCATCGCCTGATTTTTTTTTAAACATAACATAAAGTAAAACTGAGACAAGATGTGGACAGAAAACATAATAACTAAACATATGGAGAATGTGCTTACAAATGCAATTGGAGCTAAAGCATGTGGAACTTCAAATGAAAAATTAATCTGAAAAAGGTATCGATTGAATTATTGAAATTAAATTCACTATTAAAATTTATAATATATGTAAAAAATGTAATGAAAACAAAATACTACTAACCTCTACTAAGCACGAAGAAGGGCCTCTAGGGAAAAATCGAACACTGCCTCTGTTTTATCAATACAGAAAAAATATATTTATTTTCAAATTTTATAAGCAAATTGAAAATGAAGTTGAATTCAAGGACTTCAAATAATCACTTTCTCAGAGAATTTGAAATTATGGTTATGTTTTTATAACCAAACCAAATAACACTGTACCTATTAGCGAAGCCTTCAATAGATCTCCAATGCAGCTTTCGATCCGGAATTGGCTGTTGAGATGATTCAAGATTCAACAAAGTGTTAAATATTCGAATTTTTAATCAACAAAAAGGAAGAAGAGAATCTGATGGAAAAACTTTACCCGTAAATTTTTTGCGAGAAAATGATATTCGATCTTGTGTCCAAAAGACTCGAATTTTACCAAATAACGTAATAAATCAGGACTACCCTCGACTGCCTACGAGAAGCAAAATATTCTTATATGTTGTGAGCAACAAGAAGAATGAATTGTTTTAGATTCTGTTTCAGAGTTAAGTTACAAAGTACCTCAACAGATGACAAAAATGGCATCCAGTTAGGGAACAACTCACGATCTGCGTATAACTTGTAAGCCACGGAAGGTGGTGTATCCACTACCATCCTTACCCTGTTTAATCCAATCAAAAGAATTTCTATTTATAGAATCTCTCTAAAATGTATAAATCTTTATATTGTATCAACAATTCTGTTGTTTTAAGAAAAGTTTACCTGACGTCTTGCCATTGTACTTGGCGGAGTCTTTCTTCTTCAAGTCTATCAGCTTCCCTTCTGGGGATAACGGGTCTGAAGGATTTAGGAGTAGAAGAGGATGAAGAAGAGGAACCATTGTAAGAGTTTAGGATTTTCGCAGAGGTAGGTGATGAGGAAGAAGATAACGATGATAATAACCGAGAAGAAGATCGATGAATAGATGAAAAAGTTGCGGAGATTTTTCTGAAACAAAAAGCAGGGTTAGTGGTTGGAACTGTACCAGAAGCTATTGATGACATTGCTTACAATCTACAGAGAAAGAGGTTTGAAACTAATCAAAGGGATAATCAGAGATTTAAGAGGTGATTTTGTTTTTCAAAGGAGACAAATTAGGAACAGAGACTTTTCGGTTTTCAGGACCAATATCTTCCTGTCTCTTAGTTTCGTTTAAATGTTGTTATTACACTCCACGCAAAGTGTGTTGGCGTGTTTAGACAACAAAGCTAAAATGGAAAAGGAAAAAAAAAACTCTGTTTGCGTGACTTAGTTTCTTGTTTGGTTAGTTTTGTTCTTTTTGGGTTTCACTCAATCACCGCCAAATTTTCTGGTTGGTCTTGTTTTCTTGGTGACCTAAAACCAGAATTCTGTTATAAAGATTGTTACTTTAAGCATACAGAAATCACAGTAGAGAACTAAGCCCTAATCATGGGAGTTTCCGGATCATATATATACCAAGAGAAACTCTTAAAACTCTGAATTGCAGAGATACGTAAAGATTCCTGCAAATACAAAGTGTTGATTCTTTTTTCAGATGATGAAATGTTTAGGTGTTTTAAGGTTTTGTTTAGTAAGATTTAGAACATAAAGCTGGCCTGTTTAACTGGTTTCAGCTATGGATGCAAATGGTAGAGATTTTAAGGTAATAAAAGGTCACTCACCAATGCCACAGGAACTTCATAATTAGCTAAAAAGATGAACAAGCATGAGAGAGTTTTTCTACTAGTAGGGATCTGGAAGAGAAAATAAGTTGAACATTTATGATATATTTGCTTATTACTTAAGAAACACAAGAACATTTTGATATACATATAATGAGGGATTATTAATTTCTTGCCTGTAAATTCCGAGCGATCCAAAAATGTCTTGGCCAAAAGCATTGTGCTTGAGTGACCAACGTGATAGATCAGGGTTTTAACACCCAACCCAGAACACAATCAAGTAAAATCTAAAGCAAGAATCTTTTCAAAATTGAAACTTTCAAGTTGATGAGAGGTAATAATCTTAAGGAAATCGAAATGAACCTCTACGGATGAAATGAAAGGCATCCATTTAGGGAATGATTCTCGATCCAAGTAGAAATTATACGCTACGGATACTGAAACATCTACTTCCATCTTCACTCTGAATCTCCAAACCAAATAAATGGAGGAAATAAATTAGATTCATTTCAATTTCAACACTACTGTGAGTTTGATTTTGATGGAGATGAGCTGTTTAAAGAGAGATTCATGTGGAGTCTTGCCACTGCCACTCCATGGAAACAGATAAACAGAATAATAAATAGTGAGAGGAGGAGCCATTAAGCGTTCTCGAAAGCAATTGAGAAAAGGATAAGGGTTTTACGAGGAAAACAGAAAACGAATCTGCGATCCAAGCAAACAGGTAAGTGGAGATTTGGGATTTCACAGGTTGTTTACAAATGTTTGATCGTCATACATTGAAGGTTTCTCAGTTTTGCCTTCATCTTTTTTTCTTTAATGTATAAATATCTAAAAACCTACACACAACTCTTTGATCCTTTCTTAAATTAACTTTATCATTATCAGTCAAACGCGGGGATAGCTCAGTTGGGAGAGCGTCAGACTGAAGATCTGAAGGTCGCGTGTTCGATCCACGCTCACCGCATTTATTAATTTTTTTCCCCTCCTTTCTTATTCAGCTCATTGGACCTTTCTTCTATTTTAAATTTTCAGCCCATTTACTGTATTTCGGGCTAAATTTGTCAACGTTGACCGTATCAACGAAGATTCTGTAACAACCAAAATCAAGATAATATATTTGTATGATTTAACTGAGTGAAGTTATTTCAATTAAAACATGTCACACTATTTAAGATATGTAATTAAAACGAAAAAAGTATTGTTTAAGGCTAAGAACATGGGTTTTAGACTAACAAAACCATATGTTATCAACTGAACATATTTTGCATTTTAATTTATCAGGTTAGTTGAAATTCTTTGTGTCAAATAAAATAAAAATATGAATAGATGCTAATTAAGATTCTAGATTCTATATATATTCTAATCTTAATTAGTTAAGTCTATCTCTAACTTTAGTAGTTATCTCTAACTCTTATATATCAATAATAATTTCTCCGAATCTCTCATATCTTTTATTCACAACACGATTATCACCTCTAACCCTAGTCACTTGAGGTAGAAGAAATCTCGTCTCCAACATCAGCTAGTCTCATCTTTGATTTCTAATCCGACTTCTCCAAACGAAGTAAGTAAGTTCATATTGGTTAAAATTGTTGTTTTACCACTTGGTAGGACTTAAATTAAATAGTAAGATAATTTCTCTGTGATCATTAATTCTTTCTTGTTCTCTTGACTTCGTTTTGAAAGCAGATATTTATTAATCTGTCGGAGTCCAGTGCTAGTATCGTAATGGGGGCTTTTCTATCATTCATAATAAGGGTAGTAGGGGGGGAAAAAAAGAAGACGTCCAAAAACCTAAAAACTTTAATACCGGAAGAGATTCTAATTCAGTGCATAGCACGTGTCCCAAAACACAGGTATCCAAAGCTCTCAGCCGTTTCGAAGCAGTTTAGATCTATGGTTGCTTCGCCTGAACTATACGCGGAAAGGTCGTTGTTGGGATGCACAGAATCTTGTATATATGTGCCAATCTATGATATGCACAAGATGAGTGTCCATTGGTATACATTCCACCCTACCTACCAACGGTTGATTCCGATATCGTCGCTTCCTTCTATGCCTTACTCATCTTCTTTAGGAAGACGCTATCTGGTAGTGGGTTCGAGGATTTTTGTGTTGGGTGTATATTTCGCAAGTAGATCCACAACTATTGTGTCAACCATTGACTGTCGTTATAACATGGTGCAACATTTATGCACCGTGCTTAAGATGCCCGTTAATCCCGTCGTGGACGTTGTTGATGGAAAGATCTACGTGATCGGAGGGCTTTACGGCAAGGACTCTAATGTTTGGTCATCAAACTTGATGATGGTGCTAGACACGAAATCACAAACTTGGGAATTCGAGCAGACTAATTCGGGACTTGAGCCGGGGCATAATCTGCTTAGTTCTGTGGTCGTGGAAGATAAGATTTACATCAAAGGTTGTAGAAAAAGCTTTGTTATCAAGGAAAAGGAAGGTAAATGGGTAGAAGAAGAAAAAGAAGAAGAAGAAGCATCATACGAGTGGTCGACAAGTGGATGTGTAATAGAGGGCATATTGTATAGTTACGACATGATTGCTAATTGTTTAAGAGCGTATGATCTAAAGAAGAATGTGTCTCGCGGAGTAGTTAAAGGTGTGGAACTGCTCACTAACCACCGTTACAAAGCAAATGTAACCAGTTGTGGTAAAGGGCGTTTATTGTTGATGCACAATGGTGACATAAACAGACCAGGAATTTGGTGTGCTCAGATTGCTTTAATGGAAATAAATCAAAATGGTGAGATTTGGGGAAATGTGGAGTGGTGTAAACGTATGCTTCGTGGAGACGTTTGTTTTTTAGATTGCCTAACTGTGATAGTTTGATCCGAAATTCATACATATGTGCAAACTTTTTCTTTTATGTGATGAAGTGTCACCAAAGTATATAATGGTTTGATCTCCTAATATGTTTCTATCCTCATCCGGGAAATAATAATCTGTTACAGTTTTATTTTTTTCTTTTGGTTATAATTCCTTTTTGTTTGGATACTTTTGGTTATCTATTGAACTTTACACGGATTGATGTTTCATGCAATTAGAATACGATGTTTATTTCTGCTCATAAAATTTTAACTGTTTAAAATCATTTCATATATACTTTTATTATGAAGCAACCTGCCAGAAAATGTAAACGAATGTAAACAAAAATCCCTCTTATAACCCAGTGATAACCAAAGTCCTATATCACTTTGTAATCTTTTACAAATGTGATTTCTAAAATTTTGTTATTCCGATTACAAAAGATATTGGATAATATTATTTCTTAAAATCAGCCGGCATTTATCTCGATCAGATTGATAACGGATAATGTTCTGATTGCTCATGAAACATTATACTCCATTCGAGTCTAAGATCACTATGCAAAGACATTTATAACAGTTAAAACAGATTTTAGTAAGGCATACGATCGGGTGGAATGGAAGTTTTTGGAGGCTGTTTTGGTTAAGAAAGGCTTCTCAAACATATGGATTCGTTGGATAATGGAATGTGTTACATCGGTTTCATTTTCAATCCTAATTAATGGCAGTCCATATGGAAAATTTACACCAGAAAGGGGTTTACGTCAAGGCGATCCATTATCACCATATTTATTTATAATTTGTGTTGACGTCTTGAGTATACTTCTTCATAATGCGGAAAGCAACGAAATGATACATCCTTTACGTATATCCAAGAATGGGTCATTGATTTCACACCTGCTATTTGCATATGATTCGTTATTTTTTTATTAAATCTGATATGAATAACGCCTACAAATTGAGAGAAGTATTTTAAGAGTATGGACGAATATCAGGTCAGATCATCAATCAGGAAAAATCTTCAATAATCTTTGGTCAGAAAGTATTCCACCATTCACCAGTAGATATTCAGAATATTTTGGGAATATTTACAATTGGTGGAGAATGACGATATTTAGGATTGCCGGAATTATTCAATCGAAATAAGAGACATCTCATGCAATATATCATTGATAAAGTTCAATCTCGTATATCAGGATGGCAATCTAAATTTCAATCGCCAGCAGGAAAGGAAATTCTTATCAAAGCAGTGGGTTCGACCTTGCATGTCTACTTTATGAATGTGTTTAAACTTCAAGTTCATATTTGCAGCAAGATCAATAAATCTTTAAATCAGTTCTGGTGGGGAGCAACAACGAATAAAAAGAAATTAGCACTGGTATCTTAGAGAAAATTGGCTACTCCGAAGTTGATTGGTGGATTGGGATTTCGGGATCTACAAAAGTTTAATCAGGCCATGTTAGCGAACTTATGTTGGAAGCTATTATACAAACCACAATGTTTATTATCGAGGATATTAAAGAGCAGGTATTATAAAAATGGGGATCTCGTATCTGCTAAACCAAGAACTCGATCTTCGTATGGATGGCAGTCTCTTCTATATGGTCAACAACTACTTATCTCAGGATTATTTCGTACAATTGGTTCAGGAAATTCAATTTCTCTTGGGGATACAAATTAGCTTCCTGTTTCTCAAGCTCGGGCTCCAAGATTACTTCCATATACGAATCCTATTCTTAAAGTTGATTGTCTCATCAATAAACAGACAAGCCAATGGAATCAGGATATGGTAAAGGATCTCATAGAAAAAAAAGATCATCAAGTGATATATAAATTATTCATCCCAAATACACCCTCAAAAGATGGATGGTACTCGAAGTTTTCATCAAACGATGAATATAATGTTAAATTTGGTTATCGTCATGCATTACACAATAATAATGCTACTGAGACACAGTTTCAGCCCATCTTGGCAAACCATCAAGATTTGGCGAAACAAATTTGGAAATTAAAGCTACCTTCAAAGATAATCCATTTTTTATGGAAATTATTATCTAAAACGCTTCCTCTGAAAACACATTTATTTTACCAAAATATATGTTTGGATAATAAATGCTTTCGGTGTATTGATACCGAAGAAAATGAAATATATTTATTTTTCAGCTGTCCTTATGCCCACATGGGGGGGGAGAAAAGAATCATCAAAAAAAATATTACTTTCCACGTCATTTTTGTTAAGCACGGCCATTGCAGAGGATGCTGCAATTTCAGTTGACAGTTCCACGGGGCTGAGAAAAGAATCATCAAGAGAAATACTATTTACCACGTCATTTTCGTTAAGCGTGGCGATTACAGCGTCTGCTGCAATTTCAGGTGACGGTTCCACGAGGGGGAGAAAAGAATCATCAAGAGAAGTACTATTTACCACGTCATTTTCGTTAAGAAAGACGATTTTATCTGAAGAAGTGTCACCAAATTATATAATGGTTTGATCCGCTAATATATTTCTATCCTCATCCGCGAAACAATAATCTGCTTACGGTTTTATGTTTTTTTCTTTTGGTTATAATTCCTTTTTTGTTTATTAATTTTACATGTTGATTGAGTTGATGAATTTTACTTTTACAAAAACTAGTCAAAAACATACAAAAATAATGATTAATAATGTTTATTATATATAAATCTATATTTTTAATATAAAATAATACCAAATATAGTTTATTTTATAATTTGATTATAACATAAAAATATAATCATATTAAAAATTAAAATATATAATTTTAATAGTTTTAAATACATAAAACACAAATAAAACTTATTTTATATAATAAATATGTAATATAATACATATAACATCTTAATCAAATATAATAATGATCTAAGTTTATACTATGTTATACCCACGTAATACGTGGGTATATTATGTAGTTGATCATAAAAGTAATGAAACATAATTCCGAATCCGACGCATAACAACACGACGCATAACGATAAAAACACTTTCCTTTTAATCTTTATCCTTCCATTGACGACGTTCACAATGTGATCTTGACGATCAAGAATGTGACTAACAACATAGTTGACTAGAAAATCAAAAAATATGATGCTTATAGATACTAAAAATATGGTCAAGATCTTCGTCGTCAAAGTTAATGGGACAATGTCACCGTAATTCACTTTGCACATTGTGACGATGGAGAAATAGACCGCATCCAAGATTGGATTGGTCACGGTTCTAGAAAACTGATCTTGAAATAACAAATATGTGGAAACACATAACAAATTTATGCATAAACAGTGGAGGATGATTGATATTGTTATAATCGTTTTTGATACGAGTGCGACAATGGTGGCAACGGCGGCAGGAATTTCCAGTAGGGTTCGAGGGGGTGGAGAAGTGTCTCATCGAGAAAGGTATTATTTTTCTTTATATCATTTTCGCAAGGAAAAGTTGATAAGAGTGCGGCAGTGGCGGATGAAATTTTTGGTGAGGGTTCAAGGGGGTGGAAAGGAGTCTCATGGAGAATTATATTATTTTTAATTACATCATTTTCACAATGAAAAGTTGTGGCGGTGGTAGAAGCGGCGGCTGAAACTTCCGATGAGAGTTCGAAGGGGTGCAGAAAAGTTTCATCGAAAATGATATTATTTTTTATTGCATCATTGTCGTAAACAAAGGTTGTGGCGGTGATGGAAACGATGGCTGAAATTTCCAGTGAGGGTTCGAAAGGATGGAGAAAAGTCTCATAGAGAAAATTATTATTTTCTATTGTGTCATTTTCGTAAGGAAAGGTTGAAATATAAACATATTAAAAATTAAAATATATAATTTTAATAGTCTTAAATACATAAATAATAAATAAAACTTATCTTATATAATAAATATATAATATAATACATATAATATCTTAATCAAATATAGTAATGTGTGGGCATATTATCTAATTGCACGTAAAAGTAATGAAACATAATTCCGAATCCGATGCATAACAAGATGACGCATAATGATAAAAGCATTTCCCTTTTAATCTTTATCATTCCATTGATAACGTTCACAATGTGATCTTGACTATCAAGAACGTGACTAACAACGTAGTTGACTAGAAAATTGAAAAATATATACAATGCCGATAGATAATAAAAATATGGTCAAGATCTTCGTCGTAAAAGTTAATGGGACAATGTCGCTGTAATTAACTTTGCACATTGTGATGATGGAGAAATAGAGCGCGTCCAGTATTGGATTGGTCACAGTTACAGAAAACTGATCTCGAAATAACAAATATATGGAAACACAAAGCAAAGTTATGCATAAACAAAGGAGGATGATTGCTATTGTTATATTCTTTTTTTATATGAGTGTGACAGTAGTGGCAACGACAGCAGAAATTTCTGGTGAGGGTTCGAGGGGGTGGAGAAGCGTCTCATTGAGAACGGTATTATTTTCCTTTATATATCATTTTCGCAAGAAAAAGTTGATAAGAGTGCGGCAGTGGCGGATAAATTTTTCGGTGATGGTTCGAGGGGGTGGAGAGAAGTTTCATGGAGAAAGATATTATTTTCCATTGCGTCATTATCGCAAGTAAAAGTTGTGGCGGTGCTGGAAGTAACGGCTAGAACTTCCGGTGAGAGTTCGAAGGGGTGGAGAAGAGTTTCATCGAAAAAGGATATTATTTTCCATTGATTCATTGTCGTAAAGAAAGGTTGTGGCGATAATAGAAATGACGGCTGAAATTTCCGGTGAGGGTTCGAAGAGTGGAGAAAAGTTCATAGAGAAAATTATTATTTTCCATTGTGTTATTTTCGCAAATAAAGGTTGAAATATAAGCATATTAAAAATTAAAATATATAATTTTAATAGTTTTAAATACATAAATTACAAATAAAACTTATCTTATATAATAAATATTTAATATAATACATATAATATCTTAATCAAATATAATAATGGTCTAAATTTATATTATGTTATACCCACGTAATGCGTGGACATTTTATCTATTTGCTCGTAAAAGTCATGAAACATAATTCCGAATCCGACGCATAACAAGATGATGCATAACGCTAAAAGCACTTCCCTTTTAATATTTATCATTTCGTTGACGACGTTCACAATGTGATCTTGACGATCAAGAACGTGACTAACAACGTAATTGACTAGAAAATTGAGAAATACGACGCCGATAGACATTAAAATATGGTCAAGATCTTCGTCATCAAAGTTAACGGGACAATGTCGTCGTAATTGACTGTGCACATTGTGACGATGGAGAAATAGAACGTGTCCACGATTGGATTGGTCACGGTTCCAGAAAACTAATCTCAAAATAACAAATATGTAGAAACACAGAGCATGGTTATGCATAAACAGAGGAGGATGATTGATATTGTTATAATCGTTTTTGATACGAGTGCGACAGTGGTGGCAACGATGATGAGAATTTCCGGTGAGGGTTCGATGGGGTGGAGAAGCATCTCATCTAGAAGGGTATTATTTTCCTTTATATCATTTTCGTAAAGAAAGGTTGATACGAGTGCGACAATGGCGGATGGAATTTTCGGTGAGGGTTCGAGGGGGTGGAGAAGAGACTCATGAAAAAAATATTATTTTCCATTGCGTCATTGTCACAAATAAAGGTTGTAGCGGTGGTGGAAGCGGCAGTTGGAATTTCCGGTGAGATTTCGAACGGGTGTAGAAGAGTTTCATCGAAATAATATTATTTTCCATTGAATCATTGTCGTAAGGAAATTTGTGATGGTGGAGGAAACAGCAACTGGAATTTCCAGTGAGGGTTCGAAGGGATGGAGAAAAATATCAAAGAGAAATATATTATTTTCTATTGTGTCATTTTTATAAGGAAAGGTTATGTCGGTGCTGGAAGCGCCGGTTGAAATTTTCGACGAGTATTTGAAAGGGTGGAGAAAAGTGTTATCGAAAAATTTATTATTATCCATTGTGTCATTGTCGCAAGTAAAAGATGTCGCGGTGCTGCAAGCGGCAGCTGGAATTTCCAGTGAGATTTTGAAGGGGTGGAGAAGAATCTTATCAAAAATGGTATTATTTTCTATTGCGTCACTGTCGCAAGAAAACGTTGTGGCGGTAGTGGAAGCGATGGATTAAATTTTCGTTGAGGTTTTGAAGAGGTTGAGAAAAGTTTCATCGAAAAGGTTATTATTTTCCTTTGCGTCATTTTTGTAAGAAAAAGTTGTGACGATGGTGGAAGAGCCGACTGGAATTTTCGGTAAGTGTTCAAATAGGTGGAGAAGAGTCTCATCGAGAAAGGTTGCGCCATTTTCACAAGAAAATATTGTGGTGGTTGTGGAATCAGTGGCTGGAATTTTCGATGAGGGTTCGAGGGGGTGGAGAACAGTTTCATCGAGGATGGTTATTATCTTCCATTGCGTCATTTTTGCAAGGAAAAGTTGTGGTGATGGTTGAAGCGACGGATGGAATTTTCGGATGTGCTTCCTACTTTTTTTGGTTACTTGAAACAATTTCGAAATATTTTAGTTGTGGCTCACGAATTTTTTATTTCATGATTTGCCCGTTGCTTTCCGATATTAAAAGTTTTCATTTCTTATGTTTATATATATAGAACTTATACACCATGTAGAAAAAAAAGAAATACACGTGTACAAAAGAAATTAGATAAATATAAACAAATTTTCTTTTTAAAAAACATTAGAAATTTGAAAAAAAAACATAATAAACTACAAAAAAAAATTGTAAAATAATGTTATTAGAAGAAAATATTCCATAATAAAAATTTGAAAAAATAAAAATAGAAAAAAGTGTAATATATTTTTATTTTATGCTATCACATCTCTTTATGTGATGAAATGTCACCAAAATAGAGAGAATTGGTTGATCGTTAAAAATTGCAAGTTTTGAGTCACGAAAACAAAACTAGTATAAAAATATATAAGTTTCAACCATGTACACGGGGTTAACACATCGTGTGGATTCTTGTTTATCACGTATAATTCAAGAAAAAATATTAAAAAAAGTGGATGAAGAGCATATTTACGATTGCATGACATGTATTACCAGCTGCGATCATAGCGATATTAATGCATCAGATCCCATCAAAACTATTCAGTTAAACATGTTTGGACAAAAATAATATTGAAATAAGTGATATCGTAGGAAGTCCTCATTTTGCATCACTTTTTTTTATTCACTTGTAAATAAATATTCGGTAGTTGTCTTTTTTAGACAAAAACTCTTATTCAGTTTTATCTTTTTCTAAAATTTCATGGATTTCGTTAGATATAACCCATTGAGATTATATTAAAAAAAGGATTAATCAGCTGATGAGCCTTTAAGATTTGTTACGTGTGGAATAAGCTACTGAAGTGAAGATGAGGGAAACTTGGAAAATGTTTTATTGGAATTATGCATTTCAAAGTTGAGAAACAAACAAACAAATCAATATACGAGTGGAGAAATATTACTGTTTTATTTAGACATTAGTTTATTTTTAAAAATAACGAAAAATGTATAGTAGGATCAAAGAAATTTCATATCAAAGTCTCAAGTATATATATACATACGACATAATATCAAGATATAAACATCTTAGATCTAAAACAAAACTTTATTATATATATACATATTCAACGATATTTGTTTTTCTTATAATTACTTATATATTTTTGGAAATTTATATATATATATATATATATATATATATATATTTAAAAATTGAAATCATATCATATAGACAAAAAAAACTTTTAGTTTTCAATCATATTTCATATTTGAATCAATTTATTTTAAATACGTTCAGAACATATAAAATTTAAAGGTAAAAAAAAAATAAAAAGGAAAGAAACTAAAAATAAAATAATAATCATCCGTGTAAAAATAACTATAGATACATATTATATAAGAAATATCATAACTAAATCTTTTTATGGTTATTTCTAATTTCTCTAAGATTTTTGGTTATACATCACAATTTCTTTTGCGATCAATTGTATTTTTCTTACATATAGAATACATATCTCATGTAGACAATTGATTTATCTAGACTGAAATGTCTAATGCTTTTTTCTCAATAAATTGATTTTTATTGCGAAAAGCTTGACGTGGACATGTCATTTAGTTAGATAACTTATTAACATGCATGTTACAACTATGCTTCGTGTTTGGTGTACGTAAAAGGACAATAAAATTCATAACATAAACTAATTAGAAAGAATAGCACTTGAAAAAAAAACAGATACTATTAGGTTGATTTCCAAGTCTAAAATTTAAACTTTAACTGATATTTGAAAATCTGTAGTTAAGTCTTTATATTTTTAACATGAAATTTTGTCCAAAATAAGATTTACTGTCAAGTCTAAACCATAAATAAATTCATATGATTGAATAACATATGAATTAATATTTATAAATCATAAAACTAAATGTATTTTAAAATCATAAAACTAATAACGTGAATTTGATTTGGAATTTATAAATCCATAAAAATACACAAACCAATAATACCCATTTAGTGTCGTTTAAAATACCTAAAAGAGGATAACGTCTCTAAAGCTAATACAAAGAATTAACAACATTCTCAAAGCCTAATGACAAGTTTATTAGCATCATCCATGCTGCTTATTCTCTAAAGCTAATAAAATTCAAGTTGTTCTCCATCATCATCGTTACTTGTTGTGGTGGTAGCTGAGTGATGCGCGTTTCTTGGTCAACAAGACTAAAGATTCCATTTTGGTTAACATACTCATCTGTCATGTCTCCAAGCTGATTTTCTGAATCTTGACCTCGAGGATGAAGATTAATCTGTGGAAGCTGTTGTTGAGTGCTCTCACTATCATCATCAGCTAGCATATTTTCGAGCTCATCGGCATATTCCATCATGTCTTGTAAATCCTCTCCTTCGCTAGCAAGGGTCATGTCTTGATCCCTTGTGAAACTTGAAGCTTTACCTTGTAAAGGAGAATTCATGTATTGAACTGGTAATCTTGAATATTGACCATGCAGAGGAGGAATCATGTTTGGAGGAGGAATCGTGTTTGGAGGAGGAATCAATGGGTGTTGTGGATGAGTGAAATCATGGAGCTCATCAATGTCGAACATGTGTTGTGGTCCAAACGTCGAATCCAGCTTCGCTCTTTCAACTTCAGAGACAACGATATTGTTTGATACCATATTGCCGTCGATGTGTGGCTGGTCAACGATGTTGAATTTTTTACTCTTGTCACGGAGGTGACACAAAACCACTTCTTGGAACTGAGAATCATTCTCACCGGCAAGCCAATACTCAGTCATACACCAACCAGTGGTATCTCCCTTGGCTTTTCCTATAACTTTTTTGTGGTATGCGAGTTCTGTTTTATATCCAATCACAATCTTTTTATTATGATCGATGATCTCCTTTTTAACACCACTAGCTGTCCAAGTGCCACCGTTGCTGTCTCCTCTTCCGGGAACCGTACGTTTGGGTCTGTTTCCAGATCCACGTGTCCTAACAACAAAATAGAACCACTTCTTCTCTTTAAATTGATTATTTTTTACATGTGGAAGAAGCCATGGTTCGTCTTCGTAAAGTTTGATGTCTGTTATAAATCCGTCTTTGCCGGTGTTGACTCTATTGCGAAGATAATAATCGACTAATCTCAGATCCGTCGCATTGAACTTGAAATCGTTGGGATCAGCCATCGTAAACGAAGTTGAGATCTCAGAAACTAAAAGCGTAGATGAGATCGCTCTGTCAATTGTCGCTTGTAATGCTATAAGGTCTTTTAAATACTAATAGCAACAAACGTTATAACAAGAGAATTATCTTGTTTCCTTTTCTAAATCGATTAATTATATGTTTTTTTGATTTTATAGATATGATCTTATCTATTTGTATATTATTTTTGTTTTTTTGTATATTTTTATATATCGTAGAATTAAGTGTAGTAAATCAGCTCCAATTTTTTATAAGAAAATTACATACAAAATTAGTATCACAAATAGTAAATATATTTAGTTTTCAAAAGAATAAAACAAAATATAAATGAATATTTTATTAAGTAAGTGCATCAACTAAAAAGAAAATTATTTTGTAGTACGTAATAATTTATTCTTAACAGCTACTAGTAACCGACGTAGCA
This sequence comes from Pugionium dolabratum, assembly GCA_018901945.1. Taxonomy (NCBI): domain Eukaryota; kingdom Viridiplantae; phylum Streptophyta; class Magnoliopsida; order Brassicales; family Brassicaceae; genus Pugionium; species Pugionium dolabratum. The sequence goes on along the minus strand of JAEVFF010000179.1, from coordinate 17,327 downwards.
ATCTATTTGTACAAGAATTAGTTTGTTGCATATTTTTAGATATATTAGAATCAATTGTTTATGAAAGCTTTAAATCAACTACAACATAAAATTTTAGAATTACGGATAAAGAATATATATATTTAGTTTTTAAAGAGGAAAATAAATATAGATATAGATTTCGTATTTAGTACATCAACTGAAAAATATTCGGTAGTTGTCTTTTTAAGGCAAAAACTCTTATTCGAGTTTATCTTTTTCTAAAATTTCATAGAATTCATTAGATATAACATATTGAGATTATATTAAAAAAAAAAAGGTTATCAGCTGATGACCTTATAAGATTTGTTACGTGTGGAATAAGCTATTGGCTGAAGTGAAGATGAGGGAAACTTGGAGAATGTTTTATGTTGGAATTATGCATTTCAAAGTTGAGAAACAAACAAACAAATCAAAAACGAGTGGAGAAATATTTTTAAAGTTAACGAAAAATGTAGAGTAGGGTTTATTTTCCTTTATATCATTTTCGCAAGGAAAGGTTAATACGAGTGCGACAATGGTGGATGGAATTTTTGGTGAGGGTTCGAGGGGTGGAGAGGAGACTCATGAAAAAATATTATTTTCCATTGCGTCATTGTCACAAATAAAGGTTATGGCGGTGGTGGAAGCGGCAGTTGAAATTTCCGGTGAGATTTCGAACGGGTGTAGAAGAGTTTCATCGAAAATAATATTATTTTTCATTGAATCATTGTCGTAAGAAAATTTGTGATGGTGGTGGAAACAGCATCTGGAATTTCCGGTGAGGGTTCGAAGGAATGGAGAAAAATATAAAAGAGAAAGGTATTATTTTCTATTGTGTCATTTTTACAAGGAAAGGTTATGTCGGTGTTGGAAGCGGCGGTTGGAATTTTCGACTAGTATTTGAAAGGGTGGAGAAGAGTGTTATCAAAAAATTTATTATTATCCATTGTGTCATTGTCGCAAGTAAAGGATGTGGCGGTGCTGCAAGCGGTAGCTGGAATTTCCAATGAGAGTTTGAAGGGGTGGAGAAGAATCTTATCAAAAATGGTATTATTTTCCATTGCGTCACTGTCGCAAGAAAAGGTTGTGGCGGTGGTGGAAGTGACGGATTGAATTTCCGTTGAGATTTTGAAGAGGTGGAGAAGAGTTTCATCGAGAAGGTTATTATTTTCCTTTGCGTCATTTTTGTAAGAAAAAGTTGTGACGATGGTGGAAGAGCATACTGGAATTTTTGGTAAGTGTTCAAAATAGGTGGAGAAGAATCTCATCGAGAAAGGTTGCGCCATTTTCACAAGAAAATATTATGGTGGTGGTGGAATCAGCGGCTGAAATTTTCGATGAGGATTCGAGGGGGTGGAGAACAGTTTCATCGAGATGGTTATTATCTTCCATTGCGTCATTTTTGCAAGGAAAAGTTGTGGTGATGGTTGAAGCAACCGATGGAATTTTTGGATGTGCTTCCTACTTTTTTTGGTTACTTGAAACAATTTTGAAATATTTTAGCTGTGGATGAAGAGCATATTTACAATTGCATGACATATATTACCAGCTGCGATTATAGCGATATTAATGCATCAGATTCCATCAGAACTATTCAGATAAACATGTTTGGACAAGAATAGTATTGAAATAAATGATATTGTAGGAAGTCCTTATTTTGCATCACTTTTTTCTATTCACTCGTAAAGAAATATTCGGTAGTTGTCTTTTTTAGACAAAAACTCTTATTCAATTTTATCTTTTTCTAAAATTTCATGGAATTCATTAGATATAACCCATTGAGATTATATTTAAAAAAAGGATTAATCAGCTGATGAGCCTATAAGATTTGTTACGTGTGGAATAAGCTACTGAAGTGAAGATGAGGGAAACTTGGAGACTGTTTTATTGGAATTATGCATTTCAAAGTTGAGAAACAAACAAACAAATCAATATACGAGTGGAGAAATATTACTGTTTTATTTAGACATTAGTTTATTTTTAAAAATAACGAAAAATGTATAGTAGGATCAAAGAAATTTCATATCAAAGTCTCAAGTATATATATACATACGACATAATATCAAGATATAAGCATCTTAGATCTAAAACAAAACTTTATTATATATATACATATTCAACGATATTTGTTTTTCTTATAATTACTTATACATTTTTGGAAATTTATATATATATATATATATTTAAAAATTGAAATCATATCATATAGACAAAAAAAACTTTTAGTTTTCAATCATATTTCATATTTGAATCAATTTATTTAAAATACGTTCAGAACATATAAAATTGAAAGGTAAAAAATAAATAAAAAGGAAAGAAACTAAAAATAAAATAAGAAACATCCGTGTAAAAATAACTATAGATACATATTATATAAGAAATATCATAACTAAATCTTTTTCTGGTTATTTCTAATTTCTCTAAGATTTTTGGTTATACACCACAATTTCTTTTGCGATCAATTGTATTTTTCTTACATAAAGAATACATATCTCATGTAGACAATTGATTTATCTAGACTAAAATGTCTAATGCTTTTTTCTCAATAAATTGATTTTTATTGCGAAAAGCTTGACGTGGACATGTCATTTAGTTAGATAACTTATTAACATGCATGTTACAACTATGCTTCGTGTTTGGTGTACGTAAAAGGACAATAAAATTCATAACATAAACTAATTAGAAAGAATAGCACTTGAAAAAAAAACAGATACTATTAGGTTGATTTCCAAGTCTAAAATTTAAACTTTAACTGATATTTGAAAATCTGTAGTTAAGTCTTTATATTTTTAACATGAAATTTTTTCCAAAATAAGATTTACTGTCAAATCTAAACCATAAATAAATTCATATGATTGAATAACATATGAATTAATATTTATAAATCATAAAACAAAATGTATTTTAAAATCATAAAACTAATAACGTGAATTTGATTTGGAATTTATAAATCCATAAAAATACACAAACCAATAAAACCCATTGAGTGTCGTTTAAAATACCTAAAAGAGGATAACGTCTCTAAAGCTAATACAAAGAATTAACAACATTCTCAAAGCCTAATGACAAGTTTATTAGCATCATCCATGCTGCTTATTCTCTAAAGCTAATAAAATTCAAGTTGTTCTCCATCATCATCGTTACTTGTTGTGGTGGTAGCTGAGTGATGCGCGTTTCTTGGTCAACAAGACTAAAGATTCCATTTTGGTTAACATACTCATCTGTCATGTCTACAAGCTGATTTTCTGAATCTTGATCTCGAGGAGGAAGATTAATCTGTGGAAGCTGTTGTTGAGTGGTCTCACTATCATCATCAGCTAGCATATTTTCGAGCTCATCGGCATATTCCATCATGTCTTGTAAATCCTCTCCTTCGCTAGCAAGGGTGATGTCTTGATCCCTTGTGAAACTTGAAGCTTTACCTTGTAAAGGAGAATTCATGTATTGAACTGGTAATCTTGAATATTGACCATGCAGAGGAGGAATCATGTTTGGAGGAGGAATCATGTTTGGAGGAGGAATCATGTTTGGAGGAGGAATCATGTTTGGAGGAGGAATCATGTTTGGAGGAGGAATCGTGTTTGGAGGAGGAATCAATGGGTGTTGTGGATGAGTGAAATCATGGAGCTCATCAATGTCGAACATGTGTTGTGGTCCAAACGTCGAATCCAGCTTCGCTCTTTCAACTTCAGAGACAACGATATTGTTTGATACCATATTGCCGTCGATGTGTGGCTGGTCAACAATGTTGAATTTTTTACTCTTGTCACGGAGGTGACACAAAACCACTTCTTGGAACTGAGAATCATTCTCACCGGCAAGCCAATACTCTGTCATACACCAACCAGTGGTGTCTCCCTTGGCTTTTCCTATAACTTTTTTGTGGTATGCGAGTTCTGTTTTATATCCAATCACAATCTTTTTATTATGATCGATGATCTCCTTTTTAACACCACTAGCTGTCCAAGTGCCACCGTTGCTGTCTCCTCTTCCGGGAACCGTACGTTTGGGTCTGTTTCCAGATCCACGTGTCCTAACAACAAAATAGAACCACTTCTTCTCTTTAAATTGATTGTTCTTTACGTGTGGAAGAAGCCATGGTTCGTCTTCGTAAAGTTTGATGTCTGTTATAAATCCGTCTTTGCCGGTGTTGACTCTGTTGCGAAGATAATAATCGACTAATCTCAGATCCGTCGCATTGAACTTGAAATCGTTGGGATCAGCCATCGTAAACGAAGTTGAGATCTCAGAAACTAAAAGCGTAGATGAGATCGCTCTGTCAATTGTCGCTTGTAATGCTATAAGGTCTTTTAAATACTAATAGCAACAAACGTTATAACAAGAGAATTATCTTGTTTCCTTTTCTAAATCGATTAATTATATGTTTTTTTGATTTTATAGATATGAACTTATCTATTTGTATATCATTTTTGTTTTTTTGTATTTTTTTATATATCGTAGAATTAAGTGTAGTAAATCAGCTCCAAATTTTGTATAAGAAAATTACATACAAAATTAGTATCACAAATAGTAAATGTATTTAGTTTTCAAAAAAATAAAACAAAATATAAATGAATATTTTATTAAGTAAGTGCATCAACTAAAAAGAAAATTATTTTGTAGTACGTAATAATTTATTCTTAACAGCTAATAGTAACCGACGTAGCAATCTATTTGTAAAAGATTTAGTTTGTTGCATATTTTTAGATATATTAGAATCAAGTGTTTATGAGCTTTAAATCAAATACAACATAAAATTTTAGAACTACGGATAAAGAATATATATTCAGTTTTTAAAGAGGAAAAACAAATATAGATATAGATTTCGTATTTAGTACATCAACTGAAAAATATTCGGTAGTTTGTCTTATTAAGGCAAAAACTCTTATTCGAGTTTATCTTTTTCTAAAATTTAATGGAATTCGTTAGATATAACATATTGAGATTATATTGAAAAAAAAAGGATTAATCAGCTGATGAGCCTATAAGATTTGTTACGTGTGGAATAAGTTATTGGCTGAACTGAAGATGAGGGGAGACTTGGAGAATGTGTTTATATTGGAATTATGCACTTCAAAGTTGAGAAACAATCAAACAAATCAATATACGAGTGGAGAAATATTACTGTTTTATTTAAAATTAGTTTATTTTTAAAAATAACGAAAAATTTAGAGTATGATCAAAGAAATTTCATATCAAAGTCTTAAGTATATATATACATACGACATAATATCAAGATATAAGCATCTTAGATCCAAAACAAAACTTTAATATATATATATATATATATATTCAACGATAATTGTTTTTTATAATTACTTATACATTTTTAGAAATTTAAATATCAAATCATATCATATACACACAAAAACTTTTAGTTTTCAATCATATTTTACATTTGAATCAATTTATTTTAAATATGTTCAAAACATATAAAATTGAAAGGTAAAAAATAAATAAAAAGGAAAGAAACTAAAAATAAAATAATAATCATCCGTGTAAAAATAAGAGTAATACCCTAAAATAGCACCATTTTAAGTTTATCTTCCAAATTTAGCACACTAAAACTAAAATTCTCAAAATAGCATAAATTATTATGTAAAAATAATTATTTACCTTAAATAAAATATATATAAAATTAAAACATAATGTTTGGGTTCATTTTTTCCAATTTAAGATTTAAATATTTTCATTAAAAATAAGTTTTCAATTATTTTAGTATTAAATTTGTGCTATTTTTGAAAATTTAAATGACTAGTGCTATATTTGGAACAAAAACTTAAAATTGTGCTATTTTAGTCAATTGCCCTAAAAATAACTATAGATACATATTATATAAGAAATATCATAACTAAATCTTTTTTGGTTATTTCTAATTTCTCTAAGAGTTTTGGTTATACACCACAATTTCTTTTTGTTTAATGTATTGCAATTTTAATTTTAAGACATAATTAATCATTTATCCTCTTTATAATAACACGTGACATCGCATTTTGTGAGCACCGAAGCTAAAAATGCGTTTGCATGTAAAACTATCGGACTTGAACTTGACCCGACTCATCATGAATTAGCGGGTTAAAAAAACAAAGCGGGTATGAAAACAGATCAATTAGAGACTGTACTGAGTTTAATCACCATTTACTGTCAAGAGGATAAGAAGGGCCGGGAGTTCCTCGCCGGCGACGGAACTAGGGTTGCATTCATCCCAATTGAACAAAGAAATGGCTCATACTTGCGTCTCCACGGCGGCTTCTTTTACAGCCGGATTCGTCTCCGCGAATCCCAATGGTTCCTCTTTCGATTCTCAGAAGCTTTCTCTCCCTTTTCAGACCCTTCGTTCAAGGTGAAAGCATTTTCCAGTGTTATGCTCTGTGTCTCTCGATATTTCGGAATCTTCTGGTTGATTTAGGAATTTAAGAGAGACTGGACGAATTTTGTTTGCAGGAAGACGAAGAAGTTAGTTAGCGGCAGAAAGAATTGGACGAACTCATCTCCGAAGGCTCTATATTCCGGACATATATGGGCGTCGGGTATTTCCTCTCCTCAGGGAGTTTGCTCCATAAGGTGAAACTTGGGTTTGACGATGTTCGTAAACTGTGATTCTGAACTCTTTTGATGGTTAAATCCGAAAATTTTGTTACTGTGCAGAGATGATTTACTAATCCCTTCTTCACCGTATTTTCCTGCGTATGCTCAAGGACAAGGACCACCTCCTATGGTGCAAGAGCGTTTCCAGAGTATCATAAGTCAGCTCTTCCAATATGTAAACTGATTAAATCTCTTGTTTAAGATTGATTATCAAATTTCCCAGCTCATTATAATTGTTAATGGATGTTTTCTTTTTAATTTGATCGGTAGAGGATTATTCGCTGTGGTGGTGCTGTGGATGATGATATGGCTAACATAATCGTAGCTCAGCTTTTGTACCTTGATGCTGTTGATCCTACCAAGGTCAGAACTTGTAAAATTCATGTCTTGTTTCTTGATACCGATATTTTGCTTAGGGATTCTGATAGTGCTTATTTTGAACAGGATATAGTCATGTATGTGAATTCTCCTGGTGGATCAGTTACAGCAGGTAATAACACTTTGTTAGCTTACTTGCTTCCATATGATCAGTTACTTTCTCTTATGTATCATCTTTTTGTCGTTTTTCATTGTTAATTATTCTCGTATCTCTCACTTTCCCCAGGCATGGCTATCTTCGATACTATGAGGCATATTCGGCCTGATGTGTCCACTGTTTGTGTCGGTCTAGCTGCTAGGTGAAACTTTCACCATACTTAATAGTTACTATTTAGGATCCTTGCTAAATTGATAGATTCTTGTTCAGTATGGTTAGCTGATCGTTATGCTGGTTCACATAAACTATGGTGAAACTTTCACCATACTTTAACTCTCAATATGCACTTATTATTTAGGATCCTTGGTAAATGACTAAAAGCATTTCTTTTCTAGAAAATCTTTTTGTGTGTGTGTACGAGTGTGGTTAAATGTGGTGGATAGTAATACCCTCTTTTCTTCTGTGTTGTTTTCTCATGAACAGTATGGGAGCTTTTCTGCTTAGTGCTGGAACCAAAGGTAGTCTCTTAATCCTTTCGTTCATAAGTAAAAGCTTTAGTTAGTTATATTCTTTTTTTTTAAATTTCCCTGATGCGAGCTTAGTTTTATTTATATAACTGTAGGAAAAAGATACAGTCTACCAAACTCAAGGATAATGATCCATCAGCCTCTTGGTGGAGCTCAAGGTGGTCAAACCGACATAGACATTCAGGTCATTCACCCACGCCTTCTTATTTCGAATTCATTTCCAACCTGTGTATTAAGTTTTTGCAGAGACTAGATTGTGTTGATTATCAATTCATTAGTAAACCTAATGGAGCAAGTTCATGATCTGAAACCAGGCAAATGAAATGCTGCATCACAAAGCAAACCTAAATGGCTACCTCGCATACCACACTGGTCAAAGCCTGGAGAAGATAAATCAGGACACAGACCGCGATTTCTTTATGAGTGCTAAAGAAGCAAAGGATTATGGACTTATCGATGGTGTCATCATGAACCCTCTTAAAGCTCTCCAGCCACTTGCATCAGCATAATCGCCTATCATTTCTCTTTTGGCCTTTGATGAACTGAGTTTTTCCATTAAGTTTTTTTTCTATTGTAGAAAGAAAAACAGATTTGTTTGGAATCAAAACCAATAGCTGATGCATACAGACACAAAAGTAAAGTTTCTTGCTCTGCCGGTCGATTGAAAAATGAACATTGATCTTTAAGCAATGTTTTGATTCTCCATAATCCAAGTATCTGCCCATTTTCATTTCCTTGTATTAATATTCTGGTTTTCATACTTTCATAGCTTTGTCGACTCTTTCAAATTGACTGCTTGAATGGGCTTCAATTGGTGATCGGATTGAACTGAACATCTTTCAGCTTCATACTAATTTTAGCTTAAAGTATTAACATTTATTTGAACAAAAAAAAGTATTAACATTTATCTTCATATTTTCCTTGAAATAGTATCCCTCGGCCGGATTAACATTACAAAAAAAATCTGGACATTTTAAAATAATCAAAGATTAAAAAGAAGGAACAGGAAAGGAACCTTTGTAGCTAGATGAACAGAAACGTTGTTGCCAAACACACTTTCTAAAAGTTTTATGTATATATTATCTTTCTGATACAACGTGTCTTCTTCGTCGTGTTTCATTATTTTCGATTAAGCTGGAAGATGAAGAAATACAAGAAGCAGCTTCTTAAGTTTCCGTTAGCCGATGTCGCAATCTTATACACAATCTTGCCTCTCTCAACATTTTCTCCCACTTTGAACCACACTTTCTCCGGAAAACCAGAATGCTCTGTCTTTTACACTGCGGTGGAAATAATGAAAAACAGTTTTATGCATGTAGAAACCTTTAAAATTATGAAGTTTCTTCTAAACCAAAATTTATTCCTATAATTAAGTTTACCCCAGTTAAATAACTATTCGTATATCAATGACAATTGTTTCTGCACTCGAAAAGAAATATTTGCAGGAGGTAATACATCTCACTTTTGGTTGGGTTAGTATATAAGATATGTGTTATCAGTTTGTACAGTGGCTGTAGTTTAGTGGTAAGAATTCCACGTTGTGGCCGTGGAGACCTGGGCTCGAATCCCAGCAGCCACATTTATTATTTTTTATTTTCTCATTTCAAGGGTTTTTTCTGTCTTTAAGAATACTCTAATTCACCATTACATGGCCACCGTCCATCTCTATCTCTACCTGTCTTCTAATTTTCACATTTTTACTTGAATGTTATAACATAATCGCCTAAGTCTTTCCACACGATGTCAAAAGAGATGAAGAATTCAGACATTTTAGGGTTTAAGATGTTTCTTTCTGTTTCGGGTAAATTCAAAGTTACCAAACGATGCCGTCTTGTATATTTGAAACACACAAAACAAAGGTAAAAGTTATTAGGGTAATTTTATAGTTTAACACAAATCAGTGATACTGTTTACTTGCTGACGTGGCTTCCCCTTCACGTGAGCAAGATTCAGTTTAAAACTTATAACGGTAATTTGGAATTTAGAATCAAATGGTTAACTGATTTCGAAATCAATAGATAACAGATTTAGTAATTGACCATTTTCCCAAAATCTCTATAACTCCAAAAATCCATTTTCTCTCTTGTTGGAGCAAAACTAATATCATTTATTTAGGTGCCAAAATGATTATAGGGTTTATCATAAAATTAAAAGTTATTGGGTTATAAAACTAATTTAAAGAAATGTAGTTTCGTGATATATTTTGCGTCGAGATTTTCCTTAAAATTTTTCAGCTGCAAAAGCTAGTTTGAAAAATAAACAACAATTAGATCTAGATTTGTCTAAATCTAGATTACGTGAAAAACATGGTATTTAGTATCTACATCATAGTTGCATTCTGGAGAGAATCTGACTTTTTAAGGTTCTTTTTCATTATTTCACGAATCTACACACTTCTTGTCGTTTACACGTATATAGCCTTAAGAATCTACACACTGCTTGCCGTTTTTTGGTACTTATCCTCAAAGTTTACTTTTTCCACGGTCTCTTACTTCTTTACTCGTCTTCGAATCAAATTGTATTGTGTGGTTTTCGAGGATCGTGCGACGATGTTCTTGGTCGATTGGTTCTACGGTGTGCTCGCATCGCTAGGTCTATGGCAGAAGGAAGCCAAGATCTTGTTTCTAGGTCTCGACAATGCCGGTAAAACCACCTTGCTTCACATGTTGAAAGACGAGGTTCGATTTTTCTGTTCCCTCTGTTTTGAGTCCTTGTTCCATCCCTATTCTAGTTTCAGCTATCGAATCGATCCAATTATTTTTTGATTCGTCTAGGTGTTTTTCCTCAGCTGTCCTCCGTCATCAATTAGATGTTAAATTTCGTATATAGTTGGAAGAAAGTTGAATGTCAAATCGGATCGTAGAAGTGTCTAATTTTGGAGCAAAATCTGGATTTGACCTGAAAATATTTATCTCTACTGTCTGTTTCCGTATTCACTCAATCCAAATTAGAGCTTACTTTTTATGCATTCAGGTTCTATCACATAACTCTGGATGTTACTTTGATAATCAACATTCGTTCCCTTTACCTGATATCCTTTTTCGAGTTATGCACAGAGACTGGTGCAACATCAACCAACTCAACATCCAACGTCTGAAGAACTAAGCATTGGAAAAATCAAATTCAAGGCGTTTGATTTGGGCGGTCATCAGATTGCACGAAGAGTGTGGAGAGATTACTATGCTAAGGTGAAAGCTTATTTACTAAAATTCCTTTACGCACTATGAACCAATGCATCTTGACAAGCTTTTTTTGTATAGTATTCACATTAGACATTTGATATGTTAAATCCATATGTAGCACCGTGCCGAAAGCTGAGCAAGTGAGCATTGCCATTTTCGAAATGGGTTTTCGATTCAAAGACGTGCTAATGCAGCATTGCGTTTAGATATTTTTCATAGGCTCTTGATTTGTCTCAAGAGTTTTTCTTTTTGCAGGTTGATGCAGTGGTCTACCTAGTGGATGCTTTTGACAAAGAGAGATTTGCAGAATCGAAAAAGGAGCTTGATGCACTTCTCTCAGATGAATCTCTAACCAATGTCCCATTCCTCATCCTAGGAAACAAAATTGACATACCTTACGCAGCATCTGAGGACGAGCTTCGGTTCCACCTTGGTCTCTCCAATTTCACCACAGGTAAAGGCAAAGTGAATCTAACTGATTCGAATGTGAGACCATTGGAGGTGTTTATGTGCAGCATTGTTAGGAAAATGGGATACGGCGAAGGTTTCAAGTGGCTCTCTCAATATATCAAATAGATAGTATTGTTAGTATATTTATGTTCCTAATCTGAAAATATCATCAGTTTTATGTAATGATGTAATTCATCTTTCTGAAGCTACGACGTCGTTTTTCTGTTTTCTGTGTTTTAAATATAAAAAATCTTCAAAACTCTTTGCAAACAAGATTATATAATATAATAGTACTTTTTCAAATTTTTCTTCCAAATTTAGCATCTTAAAATTAAATTCTCAAAAATAGCATAAATATTTATGTAAAAATACTTATTTATTTTAAACAAATTATATATAAATTTAAATTATTGTATTTGGGTTCATTTTTTCTAATTTAGGGTTTAGTTTTTTTCTTTTAAAATATAGTTTTAATACATTTTAATCTTAAATTTATGCTATTATTGGAAATTTAAACTAATGATACTATTTTTGAAATAAAAATTTAGAAATGTGTTATTTTAGATATTTGCTCTTATATATATATATAATGTTTAATTGTTCATCTAAAACGAATGAATTAAATAGCGTAAATCAGAGCAGACTTTAATCTTTTTTTCAACTGAAAATTAAATTTGTAATCTATTACTTCACATTTTAATTAATGGGTGGCAGAGAATGTTTTCAGAAGTTTTTCATTCTTTTTTTCCCACTGAAGATAACTTTCCAAAAACTACTTGTGCTTTGTTTTCAACACTTTCTTTCTGACTTTGCCTTCTTCACAAGCATTCAATTAATCTTTCTCTATTTTCTATCTTCATGAATAAATAACATTGTTAATAACTATATCCCATGTTATTCTACAAGAGGATATTTATGAAAGGTATTTTTGTTTCACAAGAAATGCATGTACACTTGGTTTGGTTGTTCCATATATGATGTTTGGCAATCAATGAAAATTCAATAGTTCAACACTTATATTATTATTACAAACATATAATTTTGGACACTATGGAAATAAGATTATTTTATATAATATCCTTTTTCTCCTTGGTCCACTGACACATGAACAATCTCTACATAAATTTATGTAGAAGAAACAAAAATATATATATGACATTTTCATTCCTTATCCCTCAGTCGATAATGAAAGTGTAATATGGATAAGAATGCCCATTCTGTGTCATCTTTTCTTTTGCTTTTTAGTTTTTTTAAATCAAAATCGAACTACACAATGTTTGGTTTAGTAAGCTCATTTTTGTCAATCTTCTCTACAAACTTGGGTAAAATAAAATAATTCATCACTGAAAATGTATAAATGCATTAGTTAAACATACTTTTACCATTTTGTTTTTTAAAATCAAATATTTTGAATAATATAAATTATATTGCGTTGAAAGTTCAGATAATTTGTTTCGTGTTTAGTTCAAATAGATTTGGTTGAAATAATTCATTTATATACAAAATAACTTTATATTAGATTTTGACCAACGCCCTGCGTGGAAAAAAATATTTACAGATAATAATTAATTATTTATTTTGTTAATTTAAATCAGATATATATATATATATATATATATATAATTTGTCTCATATTTAAAATAATTTTTTAATATTGATTACGAAATAAAATCGGATTATAGAAATAGATTTAAATTGTATCTATTTTGGATAAAATTATACATATGATAGATATTCATTTAAATTAAACTTTTGTTTTATATTTTGTTTGACTAATTTTTCAAAATTTATATTTTGTTTTATATTATATTTATATTTTATGAAAAAATATATTGTATGTCGAAATATTAGGGATTTATATATAATATACTGTATAATGATAATTTTCGTAAATACTCTAGTAAATTATATCTTAAGTAATATTTATCTTAAAATGTTCTCATAATGTGACACATCAGCGTATCACACTTATAAATCACACGTTAATATAAAATTACTTTGTTAAAATGATTTTCAATTAATATATAATATATAGATATAAATTGGTTGAAGTGATTATAAAGTAAATTTTCTGTTAAATAAATGATGGGAAAATGAAAATCTTATCTGCTAATGTCACATCATATGAATATGATGGTGGGTGGATAACTGCCGGCTTACCTTTAATACCCATCAAAATTTCATTATTATTACGTTAAAACACATCATAATAATCCCTCCTTTCTTTCTAAGACTTTGCTTTATTCCCAATCAATCAAAATATATATTCACTCTTTTTCACCATATGTCTTATCTTATTGTTTACACTAACGGATGTCCACTCATATTACTAAAACAGGGCAAATATTTAGAACCGAATAAATTAAACAAAAAAAAAAAAGATTTTAGCTGGTATTCGGTTATAAATAAATAACTGAACGGATATTATTTTGTAAAATCATGTTTATTGGTTAGTAACCAAAACCGAATCGAAAACCAAAATAATATACAAAAAATTGAATTATTTTCGGCTATCCGAAAATATTTCGGATATTTCAGTTTTTTCAATTATTTTTTAGTTATTTTTTGGTTATTTCAGTTATTTTTGTTATTTTTCGGTTATTTTCGGTTATTTTAGTTATTTTGGTTATTTCGGATATTTTTGGTTTTTAAATTTAATAACCGACCGACCAAAACCAAGGTGTAACCGAACCAAAAACCGAACCAAAATATAAAAATAATTGAATGGATATTTAATCTTACCAAACGAAAAAAACCAAAACCGAGAATAACCGACCGAAACCGAATCGAATATCCGAATGCCCATCCCTACATATTACCTCGGAAAATATGAAATATATATTCTTTCATATTAGAAATTTTACATATAAAGATAAATTCTTTAAAAATAATTAATAAAATAAGACAAAATATTTGATACAACACACAAATTCTGAACTAAGATGAAAATTTTATGCAATAATAATGGTCTATGATAAAAAAAAAATCTCAAGAATGCTTTTATGAAGAAAGCAAAATCCTTAAGTCCAAATCATTTCGTTCAATATTAGATTCTCATTCAAGTAATTTCAAATTCACGTTTTAGTTGGTGTATATAGATTTGTTGGATAATTATGATTTCAACTTTTAATTTCTTTTAAAATATATGATTCATCGCGTTAATTAATTGCACCAGTCAGTAGAATTTGAACATAAATATATGTTGATACTTTATGAGCACCACCAAGATAACCAATTGACAACATACCACTTATAACTTTCTTATTAAATTATTAAAAGTAAGCTAATAAATTGAAAGAAACCTTAATAAGTTTAATATATATATATATATATCTTTCCTTTTAATCTCTTACTTAGCTTGTCTTTGATTTTTTAGTATTTAAAATATAAATTAGTTTAAAGTATACAGTCAGAAATTAATAATTAAATATAGGCCACATTTTTCTAATTTGCTTTAGCCTTTAAATCACCAAGTTAGTAGGGCCGACTTACTTATATGTCTCATCCTATGAAATTTTTAACCATATACATAATCTATATAATATGCTAAATTTCTTTTTAAAAGTTGTGTGGGAGTGGTCATGAGGATAATTTCTCGAAATGTTTTTTCATTTTATTTCTCGAACTGTTTTTATATCTATATTATATTGGATTTTTTTAAGTTTAAGAAGATAAGGTAACAATAATAAAGATTAGATTTATTAACACTTGATATTCAGGACATGCACATCAAAAAGTAGAAAAGATCGTTATATAATATGTGTGATTGAATACGTAATTAGAACAGTGGCACGTATAGTATTTATACTTATATGTGTTTCACCGTCATGATCTTGGCTATTTAACCCATGCAAATGCATATATGAATTTTCTTTTATAATGGACCATATCTCTTGATGAAACCGTTGTGCTTTCTCCTACATATAATGAAGTATTTGATGCAGAAAAATAATTAAGATGGGAGTTCAGATGAGCCAGACCCAGCCAAGAACTGAGCCACAAACAAGACCTATTCCTAGGAAAACAACCATGAAAACTGCCGCAAGTTCTGATTCTGATGCATGAACCGTTTTGGGAGCCACGATCATGAGGACACTAGTAAGATAGCCGTTGGTGAGACCTAGCATGAACGTCAGAACAACAACTGGAACTTCTGTTCTAAGCCAATGCGGTCCACGTAGACACGCAGAGAAGAGAGGATAAAAGAGAAGCCTAACGATACAAGCCCATGTGGCGGATTTTATATTATGCCATAGATAAAGTGCAGTGAGCGACTTGCCTACGAAGTCCGAGACGTTGTACACTGTGATGAGCAAAATAGGATACCAACTCTCCAGAAGTTGGGACTTCAAATTCTCAGCTATAAATCCTGGAAATATCGATAAGGTAACGGTGTAGATTATTAGAATACCCGAAGCTGGCCACTTCATCTTCCTTCCAACTACCCATATTGTCATAGTCGAATACAAAGGCTGATCATGAAACCTTAGGTGTTCTTGCATTACTGGTAACTTGTAGAGCACGTTACCGCATATTAAGCAACAGAGTAGGATTGTAGAACTGACTATGAAATAGCAATGCGCACTGCTTCGTAGCCCCTGTGGTGTCTGTGCTAACGATGCTTTAGTCGTAATCCTAAGGACAGAGATGATAATCCCTAGGAAACAAAAGAGAACTATTAATTATTAGTTTAGGGTTATGAAATAGTGTTTAGAACACAAATTAAATGATGTAATAAACTGTCATTTTTATGTGAATATTCTAAACATCCATGCATCAACTAATTAAAAAGATCTAGAGAGTAAAATACAGTGAAATATGTGGTATGCCATTAAATTATTATTCATCAAACTTCAATTTTACCTGGAATAAAAAAAAAGTTTACCTGAAGAGGCAGTGCCTGCAAAAATTGCCTGCATATACTGTCTGGGAAGTTTTCCGGCTGAACCGATCAAACTTCCTCCGACCAATCCATCAGCTAAACCACATAGCACGACTGATCCAACGATCAAGAGGTAAGAAACATTCTCATCCTTCTCACCTTTCCAAACCCAATCTATGATTGGCGAAACCATCATGGATATGATGAACATGGAAAACCCCACGTTAATCCTCAGTCTATAAGTAAACCTTGTGTTCCAAGTCATCATCAAAACCAGAACCAAGACCGAGCAAGTCATGTAAGCCACGGTGAAAGTCTTCTCTACATGCTTGTCGGGATACAAGTAGCCAAAGTAATCAACGGCTGTAATCAAAGCGTTCCATGGTATTAAACTACCAGCTCCCAACAAGAAATGGATCACGTACGCAACTCTATAAGCGTCTCTTCTTGTCTCAACTTCATCAACAATTACTTTCTCATCGGCCATTCTTTCGTCTCACTACTTTGCTTTTGGTTCTCGAATTAAAACTTTGTGATATTGGTTTCGTTATAAAGCAATATGGTGATGTGGATTTTGATTAGATTGTTGTGATGTTTGGTGGTTGTGAAACCAACACGAGTCACATCTTAACATTATTATTCCGGATTATGATTCTTTGATAGCTCTACAGATCATAAGAACTTGTACAACGAAACAAGAAATTATATGGTTTTTGGTGGGACAGAAAACAGATGGGTTAGAATTAAAGTTGCATACTTTTGTGCATGACATTGGTCGGGACTCGTCTTTTCGATACCCTTACATATATGCCATTTACAATTTACTGTATTCACCCAAATTTTTAATTTTTTGCTACTTTCATTTCCTTTCTCTTTCTCCTTTCAAATTTATAACTGCAAATGATTTAATGCTAATTAAGTTGTATATTCCGTGTGGTTTTGTTTTCTGTATTATAATAAGAAATAAATAAAAGTTATCCAAGTTCGATTAGGTGTTTCCCAAGGCTCGCCATAACTAATGAATTTGTTACTTTAGAATTAGTTTAACTAT
Organism: Pugionium dolabratum; assembly: GCA_018901945.1. Lineage (NCBI taxonomy): Eukaryota > Viridiplantae > Streptophyta > Magnoliopsida > Brassicales > Brassicaceae > Pugionium > Pugionium dolabratum. Next base: position 172 of record JAEVFF010000179.1, on the reverse strand, counting down.
TACTTAATGAACACCGAAGCTATAAGCCAACGGAGTGTGAGATTAATTTAGGACACTGAAGTAACGAGAGAGCACAAGTTGTTGTTTGTTTCGGTCACACATTGGCCTGTCAATTTGGCTCATTATCCGCGGGTCCCGCCCCGTTTGACCCGCCGTGGGGCGGATGCGGGTC